>JAQFYU010000416.1:0-22774 GCA_034694905.1 Ceratophysella granulata | reverse complement strand
TACATTAGTTTAGATGAGAGGAGCAGACTTCTCTCTCCACGAAATTGCTAAAAAGATCCATCCCACGTCTTTGCATGACGACTTTGTCGCTGCAGACCCCAGCGCCTCTCGTGAGCGCTCGAGCCCTATAGGCCAGGCCATGAGCTAGGCTGCTATGCTGGAGCTTCAGTCCGTCCCTCGCTCCTGATGCTCTGCTGGCTCTTCTTGACTCGATTTTGGTTTTCATGTTTGTCTCCATGCTCCTGGCTTGGATTTGAGAAGGTGCTGAGGCCCAACTCTATCCGGATACGATGAAACACCACAAGACTCCTTTCACATAAGAGCTCCATGGAATCCACTGCCTTTTCCCTTCTTACAATCTCCGGATGAAGGAGAGAGGAGGTAGTGAGTGAGGACGCTTCTTTCTCACTTAACCAACCCTTCGCCATTACGCTTATCTGAGTAGACGCCGACGCGACGCCATGCCAGAAATACCGCGTCCACGAAACAGACTCTTCTTCTCCACTCACTCACTCCACTCAACAAGCCGTGCATATGAAATGCAATGCCAAATGCCAATTGTCGATGCAGGTGATGCCATGCTCATGCACCCAATGCATGTACCATATGTACTCCCTCCAATGAATTCCGTATGAAAAATAAGTACGCATTAATGTACATGGTGAAATATTTTCAAAAAATATCCAAACCTTACTATTTTGTACGAAGCGGATCGATATTAAAATTACAATGGTTTGGAACATACAACATACGTGTTTTTACAATTGTACATCTTCAAAAAATCGAGTTTCGAGCTAAACAGACTAATAGATATTTTTCGACAAATATAAAATCTAATTTTTAAGAATTTTGAATTTGAAAAATTTGAGCTGTATTTCACTGTTCACTACTACTACTGGTGGGGAAATGGGATATTTTGACACGTTGAGATGAGACAAGTTCATAATTTCAATATGCCTTGATTTCCGAACAGAATTATTGCTATGCTTCTTAATCTTATGCATGTTCCCCCACAAAATGTTTTAAAATACAAAATTCATCTTTGGAAACTACAATTATAATTCAGTTACCTTCAAAATCAAAAATGCTTTTTTAGTGAGTGAGAAGAACGTATTTAAAAAATTATTTATAAAATCTATTTTCAAGAAACATGTATATTTTAAGAATAACTACATAGTATGGTTAATATATTCAAAGTTTAGAATTTTGTAGCAAATTTCAACACACACAAGTTGTTTGTTATTTTGATGTTGCATTTTTTTTCTAACTTCTGAAATACATTAAAATGCTGCATGTCATAATGAATTAACGCTATAAAATTGAATTCGAGTGGATTCAATATTCAATATGATTTGATGTGCATTTATGTTTGATTTTTTATGACAAAGGATTTGAAATTGAGTTTGCGTGTGTGGCTAAAATTACGGATTATTGATTTAATGCTATTGAAGCTGAGTAGCTCAAAAAGTATAACCTCAATCACAATTAAATTAAATCTGTGATTTAATTCGCTTGAAATTAAAGGGCACTACCCAGAAATATAATTTCATCTTTATATTTGAGTTGGAAACAAATCAAATCAAATCTTTTGACTCTTTATGTACATGCTCACGAAAAGTGAGACTCCTGATCTTGACTGGATATTTAGAAATACAACTCTATGTTAAATAATACATAGATCCCACTTGATACTGTGGATTTCATCTATAAATCTAAGGTAATTATTGGACTTCAAAACCATTTATTTGATTCATATTCTATTTTGTGCTGGCTTCTGAAAAATGTCGAAATCAGGGCTTTCTACTGCTTTCTTTACCTTGTCATCTAAATTCATTTAGGTTCATTTCTTTCGGATGCAGGGAAAAAGACATCTGTCTGCATTCTTTGTTGTTAAGGCCTCAGTCGGCCTACGTTACAAGATCCAGAATATAGATGGCGATGAAAATCAACCAAATCTCCGTCAAAAACCATTTCCACTGCTTCCGTTCACTCTGGTGAAAGAAAAGTGAAAACACATGCACAATGCACAATGTAGTAGAATTTCTGAGCAGGAAAGAATCCCGAAATTCATCACACGATCCATCCGGCCCGATAGAAATAAATTAATTCGGGTATATGATCCAGGATGTCTGATAACAACTTTCTCAGGATTATTCAGTAATGCCTCGTGCTCTGCTTGTGTTGGCATTTTTCAATATTCGAGTCGAGACATATTTCAGAGAAACAAGAAATGAATTTGGGTACCGATCATAAACCGTCTTGAAGATCAATTCAGGTGAGATTGCACACGGCATAACAGCGGATTGATACATACGAGTACATGCTTCGATCAGTATTTTTGGGGAAAATAGAAAATTAATAATTTTTAATGGTGATTTTTAAAAAAAATACGATATTTAAACAAAACGCGTTTACGAAGGTCATTTCAAAAGTTCGGGCGGGTTTCAAAGGATTTCTCTGGTCAGGACGAATAGATTCACCACGAACGAAAAGTTGCATTACTACAAAAAATGGCCTTTAATATGGGCAGTTCTTAATACAAAATAATTAAAAATCTGCATTATTCAGAACATCTTGTTTTGTCCATAAAATTTTAAAAGTTTTCAAAATTGTTACCTATGAGTGCTTTTCGACAAAATTTTTCATAATTTAGGAGATACTAGCGGAAAATGCATATATAAGTTCGGGAGCTTTTACGATGTAGTAGCCCTAACAAAAAATATTATTTTGTAATTCAAAGAAAAAAATATTTTTTTATTTGTCAGCTGTCTAAAATTTCTAACATAGAAACAGCAAAATTCTAATTCATTATGGAGTGGATGATTGGCTGTTCTAGTGTAAGAGAAAAACGAGCTAAAAATATTAAAACCATAAGTTTTAAAAAGAATCTGAAAAAATGACGAAAAATTTCTTTTCGCGGTCGTTTTCTTAAAAATTGTCTATGTGAATATTTTGACCAATTTTTGGCAACAGTTCAAATTAGGTATTTACATTAGTTGTGGTGAAAGTTTGAATCCATACATCTTGACCAAGATATCGTTTGTCAAATACGCTCCGAAATTTTGAAATGGCCCTCGTAATTGAAAAATTGACTTCAAAATCTGCCTTTTTGCATCCAGATCTGACCCTAATGACGTTCATATTCTTAATTTAATTGTTGATAGAGCCAAAGCATAACCAAATACAATGCCTTCTAATTTCATACCCTAGAAATTCTTGCCAACTGAAATACGTAAATAGCAGTTTCCTTGATGAGAGTATTTGTAATGTATTTAGTTCATTTCATTCTTCTTTTTTTCGTGTGACGTGTGATCCAATTTGTTTTAAGTGAGTTTATATTGGAAACATGGCTCAAATATAGCTGATTGCTACTCCGAGAAGCATTATAGTTATGGTTTCATTTTATGTTTGATGTTATGTATAGAATCTCTTATACAGTATCTAGTTACAGTATATGAGGCTAGAAATCGATTAAATCAATAGGGAGTGCATGGAGTCAAACTTAAATGGCATGTACATGAAAGATAAAGGGAATAATAATGAAACGAGTTTGATTTGATCAGTTTTTTTTTTGTTTTCGACTCTGAAACGTTATAAAATAAATCGATTTTTGATTGGATTCAGGGTGATTTACCGATTCACGAAGCTACTCGTAGTACAGATGTTCTTTCTTTCTGCAGTTTCTAATAATATTTTGCTTTTTTCGGTTTTGAGAATTTGCGAGAATAACACGATAGGATAATCTATTTTTCGCCAATTTTGTACGTGTTTTTAATTTTAAGTGATTTCATAGCTTGATTTAAAATTAATTGTCACTTTTTAATTGTTTAGTTATTAATAAAATACTTTAACATTTTAGTAGTTATATTTTAGTAGAAAAGTAGCAGAAAATTCACTGGTAAAAAGAAAACATTGCGAATAAATTGAAATTATACGATCCTAAATGCCTAACCTTGATAGTTTTGCTTGAATGTATTTCAATAAGTACTAGTAGAATGCTTTCAAATCGTGTGGCGTGCTTGAGGATTGTATTTCTGATTATTCCGTCTAAAGTACTCGTACATAGAGTACGTGTATGAAGTGTATCTGAAATGAGCTGTTGTAGATTTGCATTTGAAATCTGGTTTTTGTTCGAATAATTGGTTTTCTTTCCAGAATCTATAATTCCGTTCTCTGTTTCTGGCCAGATTCGAGGAGAGAAACCTTGTTGTATGTAAATTGGTTCAATTGGAACAATGAACTAGTCCAAAATGAATATTAATTGTAGGTTTGGAAGGTGAGTGAGCAGAGGCAGATGGGAACTTTTACACTTTCCAAGCAACAACAGCTACTCTTGTGCATGAATTAAAAACAGGAGCAGGTGTTCTGCCAAATCTCTAAAACTGACGACCAATCACCACACACAGAATTCACTCCTCATTAATTAATGAAACACTTTGAGGCTACGGAAATCCACTCAGTTCAAATCAAATTAATTCTGCTCCCATTTCAAAAGGTTAGGCATTTAGGATTTCATTCCCTTCTCCAATACTATTCCATATGCAGTAGAATTCCAATTCAGGCTTAATTATTAGGCATGATTTTGAGGAATTTCGAAAACATTTGAAAATCATGATTTTAATCTAAACTGAAAATTTAAGATCATAGATGAATATGAAAATGCGAATTTAAATCATATATTTGCATTGATTTTGATTTTGCGACTTTGATCTTGTCAAAAATATGATTTTGGTTTTACAAATCATGATGGAATGATTTTGGCTAATGATTTGAAGATCGTTATCTACTTTTGTCTATCCCTTCCCTAATCTTATCAGGTATACACCGGTATACACCACTTCAAGAATATTTTCATGCTTGGGTGTATAGTGGAAGTATACTTCGTGGATTTCCCGTGAGCTTATGAGAAGTGATGGATTGATGCTGTTTAAATAAAGATGTTGGTCTTAGACATGAGTTTAGAATAATACAGAATGTATAATTTTATTTCGGTATAAATAGCCAGAAGACTCTCTTGGTCCTCCGTGTATACCTTAGTCTAGCCTAACCTAGTGTGACTCTCTACACGACACGTGACTCAGGAACTGAGTGGGCGTGGCAAGGTGCCGCTTGGCCCAGTCCAGCCCTCTCCCCCTGGAGTGGCCAGTGGGCGTGGCTCCTCCCATAAAATACTCCCGCCCACCCCCTCTCCCCAACTAAAATAATGTCTTGGGCGAGGGCTGGAGAGACGAGGGGAGGTGTGAGGGGCGGAGGGAAGCGGCCCTGGCACTTAACACCGGCGGCCGGCTAGAACAATGGAGTAATTGGACCGCCGCCCTCCGACAAAACCCCGTCAATCCTTCCCGCCACCCGTCCCTCGCCCCAAATACCTCCAACACTCCTTGTCAGATACAAAAAAGGCGGGAACTCAGTCAGTGACGAGTCTTAATTACATGTTCCTGAGACTAGACGAGGACTACGCGGGCTCCCGCCCATCCGCTTCCCACCCACCACCTCTTCTCCACAACACACGTACTTCTCTTACCGCATAGCTACAATGGCAAAATTCCTTCCAAAGACTTGTTTTAAATAGGGCGATGTTTCTCCTTATTACTCAGCAGCGTGTGTTCTGAAGAAAAGTGGGTGGGCCGGGCGGGTTTTCGGGGCTCGCCACTAATACCAACTCATCTACGTTCTTACCGGATATTGGGGGACGAGCGGAAAAGCCTCGAGCCTGGTCTCAATGTAGTCTACCATGCTAATTCGTGTCTCATCACATTTGGAATGCGACCAGCTCCGCCAGGCTCCCACCCATCCCACCCATGCCCACTACTGCTCTACGCCTACACATCTACACGCACTACGCACATGGCTACGCATCTAACTCTACGTTCTACTTTGTCCTTAACTAAGTTTTGGTGTTCGTGCTACGGCTGGGACGGAAATCAGACTCGGTCAGCCAACTCTTGACATGCACGGAAATTAGTGGCATTCAAAATTCAAACTTTAGCTAAATTCAGCCCAAAAATGTTAATATTCTGGAAGATTTCTTGAGTCCGCCTCCGAATTCTGACCCAGCCGGAACACTTGACTTGTATAGTTGACTGGGAGAGGAACTGTAATGGATTGTGGTGCCTCCGCCTCCCACCAACGCCTTAAGTAAACAGCACCTCTCTGGTGGGAGCGGAGGATGTGAGGCTTGATTAGTAAGTTCTAAAAACCCAACACCCACCCCGCTCAATCCCAATCCCACCCTTCTACCCCACCAGAAGCTCTCAACCCTTTCTCTTAATTCGGACCTGGGAAGCCAATACTGCTCTAATTGAAGGGAAAATACGAATCAACCGGATTGAGTGACTCATTCGGACAGACATTTATTTTTCCTCAAAAAAGGTCAAAATTACTCTAAAATGCTTTTCTATTTTGTAACATTCTCGCATGAAGCTCCATAAAATTTTGAAGATAAGCGTCATGAACAGATCCTAAATAAATTGTAAGTCCTAAGCCATAATTTTTTCTGGTTATTTGGTCTGCTTGAATTTCTGATTTTTTTTTTGGGCTTGAACCCTTGCATTCTGCCTGACCTGCCGTTTAATTGAAAAGGAGAGAAAGCTCGTGTTGTGTTGTTGTCAAGGGAAGGGAAGGTTGTTGTGGCTCCGGACTGAACTAGGGAGAGTTCTAATGTAATGTAACCTAATCTGGCTGGAGTGATGGGTCTGAGCTCATGTTGATTGGAAATTGGGGGAAAAGTCCGTTTTTTTTTTCACAAGGCGGAAAAAAAAGGAAAAAGCGGAAAAGTTGGGAAAAGGTGAAGGAAGGAGGGGAACTGGCTTTCCAAGGATCTGGAGAAGGGTTCCCCTCTCTCGCTCAATATTCCAATATCCAGCATTTGGAATAATATTCAGAATAATGAGACATTCTTCCCCTTCTTCCACCAACAACGCCGGGCCACTCAGTACGCAAAGCCACACGACTACAGAGTAGTAGTGACAAACCCGGGCTTGGGCCGAAATGTATAAAATAAAAAATTTTAAATGCACAAGCAGAATTGTTACAATTTAAGCATGAATCTCAATTTTTGATCATAGAAGTCCGTTAACTTCCGAATTTGAAAATTCGATCATGACTAAAATTGATGGATATTTTTAGTTATTACCGGGTTTGAAAACCGGTCAATTATTGCCGGGTTTGCCAAGCGGGACTAAACCCGGGTTTGTGAACCCTCCCGAGAACACAGATCTCTGCACACGTCTCCACTCGGCTCAAAAGAATGGAAAAAAGTGAAAAATGGGGAAAAATGTAAATTTGGAAGTGTGTCTGTTCGCAAAAGGAAAAGAACCTTTTTTTTTTCACTTTTTGGGTTAAAAAGGGAGCGAGCCCTTCATTCACAATAATTCATCCGACTCTAAGCCCTCAAAATTGAAAATAAAAAGAGACAAAAAAAAGTGGAAAAAAGAGAGGAAAGGCTTCAATTTGATGAATTCAAATCCGTTTCAAAAGTCCGCATTAATAATAATTGTGAAACTGGGGAAAAAAGAGTTTTTGGGCTCTAAAGTGAGTTTTTTGGGGGGATTTTTAGAGTTTGGCAGATGGTGTTATGAATGTGGAGGATTCGGAGGGATTGGAGAGGATAATGGGCGGAATGGCAGGAGACGTGTGTGCGGGGTGAGGTTGATCAATAACTGTTCCTATTTCGTCTATTACCATATCCACTTCTCAGCCCAAGGAAAACGATTAAAAAGGAGGACTACAAACTACAACTGTACTGGGAGCAGATGGGAAAAGTGGATAGCGAGCGAACGAGGGATTGTAGGCTTGTGTCCATAACATTCGTTCTGAAGTTGGATGAGGAACCCTGTCATTAGACCGAGTTCTGAACTCTCTATGATTAACCTGATTCGGATCTACGGGAAATGTCTCCAAGATATCCGACTGAGTCTCTTAATTGGACCAATCAATGAGTTTGGGGGACGAGGAGTTAAGTGGGCGGAATGTGAGAGCTTCTGGGCGTGAGGACCAGTTGGGTGGGACTGGTGGTTGGGCGGGACGGATGGTTGGGTGTTGGGACGGTTGGGCCGGCGGGTTGTTCTCCTAAGGCCCCTCCAGGTAGTTGCATGTAGTTAAGTGTAATGTAAGTTGTGGTCTTCCGCCCGTCGGCCCTTCCCGCCCCCTACGCTACCTTACTCTAATATGTACACCTGCTAATTAGTGACTCTGCTCAGCCAGGGCTCCAAGACGGACTCAACTCAGGGTCAAACACCTTAGCTGGGAAGAGCAGTTGCTGGGTTCGTTGCATATTTCCCTTTATTTTGAAATAATGCGCGCTCAAGCGGCTTGTTAGCGCATATGGATGATCGACACTTGCACCAGAGACAAGCACTCGACCCAGTTTTCAATGTAGCTCCGGGTCAAGTGGCATGCTGGAACAGGAAGTCGCGCATAGACGAATGAGCTGAGGTGAGGCGGTCTTGGAACCAGGTCCGAGCCAAGGAACTCTGAGAATGTAGTAAGCCTATTTGACTGCGAGGTGGAATGTGGGCTGTTTTGATTGGTGCTCCGGTCAGGTGCCCCCTCGCACGGAAGCTAATAACCTTTGTAGTAGGAACCGAGAGTTAGTGTTAGGAATAAGGAATCCCTTCCTGAGAAGTCCTTGACCTGCGCAGAGAAGCTGAGAAGCTTCTGCGCAGACCTGGCGCGTACCTACTCGTAATCGGGTAGAAGACTTGGTGGGTGGGAACGGGGAGGCGGGTGGTAATCTCGTGTCCGAGACGTCTTCTCGGACCCCGCCCGCACGCCGTCCCCTTGCGAGGAAGAAAAGGAACTGGGGCCGTCTGCCCTCCCGCTCTGCCCGGCCCGCCATCGGAACGACGACGGACCTGGCCGTAATTACCTAACTTATCTTCTACGTTACGTTATCTCTAGTTGGATGGAGAAGATGGCGAGGTAGTTTGGTTTGTGGGTGGTTGTAGGACTGACTTAGATTCTAGCGAAGACTACGTTTAGACGAGACGACGACGACAGACTCAGACTAGGAGAGTTCTAAGATGCTCACTGGACATCTCAAAGGCGTGTTCTCATCACAGTCGGTGTAGTTTGAACAGAACGAACACGCCACTTGATTTACCAATGCGGGTAAAACGCGACTTTTTATGCAAAGTGTGTGTCATTGTGTGGGAGGCTCCTCCTCCCGACCCCTCCCTCCCAGGAACCCTTGGACCCCTTGGACATCCCCTCCCTACCCCTCCCTTCCCTCACTTCTTCTCAGTCCCCCAGACGACGAACCGCCTCTCCTGTCGGCATCACCTCGAACCGGACCTGCAGGGACTCTCGAACCGGCTCACGTACTGCCAGCTCCACCGCGGCGGGCAGAAACGGACTTTCCAGACCCAAGCATCGAACCACGAACCGCTGCACCACTCCGCCATGCTCTCCTTCCAGAACTCGAACACCGCTTTCTCGAACCATCTGAAATACAAACACGTAGTTGTACAAATCCGTGTGGGAATCGAGGAGATGGCTAATATTGGGTTCGGTATGCAAAAATTCAAAAATTCAAAAGTAGAATTCATCTCAGTAAAATTGACATGGCTTGCTCTTTGCTCTAACTTGCATCATAAATCATAACTCTTGTAACGCTGTATGGGAATTCAATGGAAAATATCTGCACCTTTCAGATTTTCAAGTTTGTACCTTCAAATCATCATTGAGTCTCAAATAAAAAGACATGATATGGAATTCGTTGAGTCAAATCTGCAAAGAATTCCGTAACGCAGCCCAATATAACATCCACATTAAAAACCGCTTATTCAAAAACCGAAAAACGCGAATGATAGCCGCCAACATTAAAGTCCCGCACGCTCAACACACACGAAGCAAAGGAACTGTCATAAAGCAGTTCAATAGTATATTTTGCTTCTTTGACCAAGGTGACGAAATGTTATGGACTGACTGACGGCGGTACTACCGCGAAGGCGCGTGAATTCTTGAATGTAACCTAAAGCCTAAAGTTCGTCGAGGACGCGAAGTCCTCGAGAGCGACATGTATCTCAGCTTTCAATTTGACTTGTGTTACATTCTTCGCTCGTGTCCACGTGAGGCTCAGGAAAATGCGGCCAGGGTTTCCTATTTGCCCACTCATTTTCCCTCCTATTTAGCCAGAATCTGCCGCAGTGGAAAACTTGCCACCATCACCAGGTCATTTAAGTCATACGTGTGAAACCCAAATCTGGCTGCTAACAATTGTCATAATCTATGTACAAAAGCAGGAATAACAGAGGTGACAGGGTACAGAACGTATAACACGTTTATGGAAGCAGTTTCCATATTTCTAGTGGGAGGATTTCACAATAATGGATTTAATAGGCCATTAGACAATATGGTGCAATCTTAGGTCATTCTATAGGTCCTGTGTTTGTTCTTCATCTCCAGAACATTCTGGGTATGTCAACAGTCTTATACATGAGTCCAAATCTGTGACGGTCGGTTGGGGCACATGGTTGACCTGTTGGGCTGGGTCAATCAATTTACCAAGTGTTCTACGTTGAATGCGATTAAATTTTACTTGAAAGTTGAAAGCTTGCCTTCTGCAAATTGGGGTGAATCCAAAAATCCAAACCCAGGCTAAAAACTAACTAAAATTCAAAAACTCCGAATTTTGTTCACGCAATAACAACAGAATTGCAATTTAAACTATTGCGATGTGCTTATTTCTTTTTACAAGAATGATCAGATCAGTGTAGGGATCTGATCATAAATCATCAAAAATCTGCTATTCAAATGTAATCTCTATACTTGTGTCATGCAGGTGTTTTCTTTTAATAGAGGAGGCCAGAGTCCAGAGACCCTTTTCATTGTTTGTGGACATTATTTATCCTTCTCTTGAGGTGCAGCAGAAGAAGTACAAGGGTTGTTTCATTAATTTTGGCCACTTTTTTTTAAAAACCGAAATGCGCATAAAAACGAATGATTCAGCTTCAAATTTTCTCCACATGTAAGGTAATGTCTAAACCATATTACTGTGAAGCAAAAATATCCATAGACAGTTTTTAGCACAATATTCGTGGAAATGTGCCATACGGCTAAATTTTAATGAAGGGATGCGCAATTAAGCAAATAGCTTTTGGTGAATTTGCACAATATTCCATAGGTTCTGTTTCGAATAATCTCGTGGGGAAATGTGTCCAAAATCATAGCAAGGATAAACATTTTAGAATTTCAACATTTTTTATGCAAAGAGATTTAAAAAAAAGTTTATTCTACACTTAGTATACATGTTAATCCAATTTTGGCAGTAGTGTCGTTTAAATATTCTATTACCTTTGGTGAAAGCTTCAGCCCAGTTCATTTATTTTTTTCAGTTTTACAGGTATTCAAAACCGAGTCAAAATTAGTGAAAGAGCCTTCGGTACGTCACAGGTCCCTTCCTAACATATTGCATGGGCATGCATGGTTCCTTACTACATAGAAAGGAGGTGACGGACAAGGGCCTTTCTAAAAGAGTATGGACAATGGTCATCCCTTCAAATGATAAAACCATTGTCCAAAATTCTGGCTTTCCTTTCCTGAAACCTCAAACTTACGAAACTCTATTGAAGATTGAATAACTGAGTTGGCGGTCAGACTTTCTCCGTATAATCTTAAATTACGGCCGGAAATACATAGATGGATTTATGCCAAGAAAGGTGATAACTAAAATGCATAAAATCAACCGCGTAGGCGTCCATCCATTTTATCATTCCAAAGCAAGCAATGCCAAATTATTGAGCCAATAGTTTGAATCAGAATGGAACGTACCTCTTGTCGTGACCCATGTCGGAGTTTGCGATGAATCCAGAGTTTCCCATAGGTCGGCCCCTTGAACCTGCACTTCCCGCATCCAAATCCCTTCCGTCTTCTTCGATTGCTCCGCCTCTTCCCGTGACACGACCGGATGTGCTTCTCACATTCCGTCTTCCGTCCAAACGGAGCCTGACAAGCCGAGCAGCGGAACACGATCCTCCTTTTGCCCTTCTTCTGACTCCTGACCACCTGAGGACAGTCCTGTTGTGGCGGTTCTTCTTTCGGAAATTCCTTGGGAAGGAAGATGGGCGGCGTGGTGGAGATGCCGTGGTGGGAAGCAAGATGGTGGTGGAAGCCGTCGAGTCCGTCCAGCCCTTGGAAGCAGAGTGGGCATTGGAGGGTGGGTTCTGGTGGGAGCGGCGTAGATCCGATTCCGTGCGTCTTCTCGTGTGCTATTAAGTAGACGAGGAGCGGTGTGGAAAAGGG
The DNA here is from genome assembly GCA_034694905.1 of Ceratophysella granulata. Taxonomy (NCBI): domain Eukaryota; kingdom Metazoa; phylum Arthropoda; class Collembola; order Poduromorpha; family Hypogastruridae; genus Ceratophysella; species Ceratophysella granulata. The sequence continues at coordinate 10,531 of JAQFYU010000416.1, read as the reverse complement.
ACAAACGGCGCAGCGGTACACTTTCCCACCTGAGCCCTCCATTTTGGTGAAGAGGAGGGACAAGGGGTCAAGCTCTGGTTCTTTCTTCACACGACCCTTCCCACCGCCTTTTCCGCTCCGACGAGGTTCCTTGCGAGATGGAAGGAAGAAGTCAGGCGGGGTGGGTGTTTGGGCGGGAATATTGGGTACGGCCAGTGGCGGAGTGGGTGATGCAGGATGGTGGGCAGGTGGGGATGGACCACTCACATCTTCCACGATCCCGTGCGTGTTTTGCTTGTGGACCTTGAGGAAGTACTTGGAACAGAGCTCCTTGTTGCACACGTCGCAGGTCACGCCGCCAAGCCCAGTGCTGCTCTCAATGCTGATCCCATGCATCTTGAGCATGTGCGTCCGCATGAAGTACTTGTTACACAGCTCCTTGTGACAAATGGTACAGTAACTCCGGCTCAGTGACGGACTGGGACGTTTGTCTGGCTTGGGTCCTTGACCACCGCCTGCAGGCGGAAGAAGAAACGGACTCGTAGGCCCCTCCTCTTCCTCCCGATGACATTCTTCCATGTGCTGGGCGAGGAAGTAGGTGGAGAAGAACTCCTTGGAGCAGATGGGACAGAGACAAGGAGGTGGGGCGAGGTCAGTGGACAAACCTCCTTCACCACCTGGACTCCAGGCTCGATTTCCCTCCCGATTCGGGTTCTTGAGGTCCAGGATCATGGACTCGAGTCTTCGGAGGTCATCTGAGTCCGAAGTTGTTTCCTCGGGTCGAGGCGTGGGCGGTTGTGGCGTGGGTGCTTGTTGTTCGAGCTGTCCTGTAGGCGGCGGCGTGGGTGGGTGGAAGTACGAGTTGTGGATCTGGAGGAGGTAGTGGGAGTTGAATGAGCGGGCGCAGGGCCGACACTCAGCCCCAGTGGACGGAGTGTTGTCGAAGAGGGAGGTGATGGGCGGGGTGGCAGGGAAGGGGTAGTCCAGAAGAAAGGGTGGGAGGATGAGTCCGTGCTTCTTGGCCAGATGACGTCGGAGTGCAGGTTCGGAGGGGAAAGGGCGGCTGCAGAAGTGACATAGCGGGTCACCCACTTCTCCCTCCTCCTTCGGTTCCCCTCCGTTTCCGTTGCGATGATGGTGGTTCTGGCCATTGGGCTCGGTGGACTCGGCTGAAGATGAACGGAGCAGGTCCTCATCCGTTCGGCTGTTGAGAGCAGAGTGGGTGTGGGTGGGCGGAGGGGCGGCTTCTGAGTAGACTCCGTGCTTGTTGGCCTTGTGGGTCTTGAGGAAGTACTTGTTGCAGAATTCCTTGTTGCAGAGCGTGCAGAAGGCCTCAGGGTTGAAGATACGATGGGGTGGGAGAGCAGGAGTGTGGGCGGGAGGAGACGGGTTGGAGGAGGAGGAGGAGGTGGGTTGGGTGGTCCATGGGACGGAGAAGAGGCTCTCCGTCCGTTGAGTTGTGGAGAGGTTGAGGGGAAGAGCTTTTGAGGAGGTGGGTGAGAGGGCAATGCGGAGAGGACGGGACTGCTTCCGACGCTTCTTGGCTGCATCTGAGTGGTGGTGATGGTGGGAAGGGAGGGCATGGTGGGAAAAGGGTGGCTCCTCCCCACTGCTCGAGCTCTCATCCCCTGCCCGACTGTTTGTCCGGACCATTCGACCTGCTCCGCCTGACGACCCCCCGCTCAAGGACACCCGGGTCGTCATCACGCATTCGGACTCCGCCCTGCTCTCAGCCTACACGCATCTCCCCCTGAAAATACAAAAATTGGAAATTACGAGTCTCTCAGAAATAAGAAAATATTGATATCTAGATTCTAAAAAATATCAGCGTCAATTTCTTACTACTTCAAAATGTCCAAGATTCGAATTTATTTTAAAAAAAAAAATATTAATTAAACACTTGAGCCAAAGTAGCATCAAACAATAGGAATTACCTTCTAGTTCCAAAAATCTTACAAAATATTTGGAATAAGGGGGAAGATATTGGTGATTTTGAACCAAAACACTATTGTTCTAATGTGGAATTGATTTGAGAAATAGTTATTTTTTGGGTAAATTTAATTACATGCAAAATTTGACACTAAATTGTTTGCTAATATTCCAAGAATCCTATTCTCAATTTAAAAAAATTACCAATGCAAACGCATTTGGGTCTAAAAGGTGAAAATTGTAAACAATCTTGGACGTTGTAATTATTTGACTATTAATTAAGCAAATTAGTTGGAATTGCAAACGGTAAAAAAAAACTTCCGAAATATTGTTCAATTCTACGAATAAAACCCTGAAATCCAGATAGTCGGTGTTTATAATTGATTAATGATGTCCAAAATTCCATGTTCAATTCCTATGTGCTTACCAAGCCCAGTAGTAATGTCCTGTATATTAAACAATGAATGAATGTCAAGAAGCTAAGTGAAAGGAGTAAACAGGAAAGATTTAGGTAAAAGTGAGGTATTTCTCGTTCATTAGTCGGAAGGACAAGAAACCAGAAAGTGTCTCTGTTGAGCTCTGCGTTGACACTGGGACTGAACCTGGACAAAGTCTGAGAGCCATTCGATTCATTCTCAATTTCATAGAGTTCGGAGGAGCTCTTGCCTGACTTGACAATTCCGTCGAGTATCCTCTTAATTGGGTCTAACTCCATACAGCACCCACTGTCTTTACCTGCCCACTTTGATTAGGCCGTGAACCAGATCTTCCGACAGATAAGGCAGAGCCATGTGAGCTCCGTTTCCAGAACATTTCATTCTCCCGTTCCTCCCAATGCCAAGACACAAGCTGAGACTCTAATCCCACGCTCTAGCCAAATATCCAAATATTTCTCTAATATATTGTAGGTATTTGTACATAGTTGAGAATCAAGCAGTAGTTTTGTGTTCTAATCTGGATTTCCAATCAATTCTGGTCATGGAAAACCAGATTAGATTCAATCCTGATTCCGTATCAAAATCCAAACTCTAGAATTATGTGTATCTTACAAATTCTGTTTACACATTAAATTATCAAGCAACAATTATGAAAAGATAGTACATCAGACCGCGGTTAATTATCTGAATTTTAGGGTTATCTGAGGAATGGGCGTTCCAAATCTTTCATTTGATTTCAACTCGATAGTTACCTACACTAATTTGGTGAATTAATTATATTGGGCTTTTGGAATAATCAGTCATGGGCAAACAATATGCTTGTCAACCTAATTTTTGAGATTGCACAGAGTAAGAGTAGATATTGAGAATTTAGATTTACGACGGTTGTTGCGATAATTTTTATCAAGATTTGATTTTTGAAGACGTATTTGTAAGACAAAAGGAATAAATTAGACTGAAATTCTGATCACAAGATTGAAAACATGTAATTTTATTTCACACACATTTCAATCTCAGGTGAAAGTAGATGAATTGATCTGAAATTGTCAGCATATACGGAGACATGACCTAACACCTAACTAGGTTTAAGCAAATAATCCAGTAAAAATATTGATACAATCTTAAGAAAAAATATTTATATTTCAAGATTTTCATTAAACGATCAAATTTTAGTTAGGTCATGTCTCCGTTGAAAATTGTAGCTCAATTTATCTCCTACCATTTGAGATAAGCGCGAAATAGAATAGAATTACCTGTTTTCACCTGGGACAACCCTCATATTTTATTCATGTTGTAGCAGAAAAATGGAGAAAAATACATTTGCGGCAAGTTTTATGACGAGCCTTGTCAAACCATTCAAAAAAAATTGTAACAAAATCTCCACATGTAATGAATAGTAGAGAAATGTGCCTAAAAATGTGCAGATTCATATATATTTTAAAATTGAAAAAGCTCGATGCGAAAACGTGATTTTGTTTGCAAAGTTGGAGAAGTTTTACCCAACATTCCCATTAAGTGATATAGCTTCGATATTAATAAATGCACGTTGAAGATTTGAGCTCCTAAAAAAATGAAATAATCCTCGTACCTTCCTCTAATTTTAAATAAATAAATTGGATAACAATTATCCTAACGAAAGTTGAGAGAATCTCGGTCATGTTTCACTCAGTACTTACTCACTATCTGCATCAAGTACATCCGTCATGCATCATTCAACGAGTAATGAGCAATTTTGGAGGCGACCTAGTTCAAAAGCCGAAAACAGGAGTTGTTTCCTAATCGAGCCATCATGTAGCTTATCTGGATCGGGTATCGGATACTTTAAACAAGGCCTATTAGAGCTCGGGGTAATGTGAGACAGGTATTTAGTTGAGTTCAATTTGGAAGAGACCTGTATCTGGCATGCTATATGATTTCCTGTCGAATCTGAGTGGAGGGTGAGCCTTGTTTTAATTGGCTTCAGTTCCCTCGTCCCTATCTACCCGTGTGTGTGGAGTGGAGAGGGAGTTTGAGGGAGAGAGTGGGTGGGAGGAGGAGAGAAAGCATATTTCTCAATATCTCAACTTTCTCAACTCTCCCTCATAACTTTCACTCAGAGCCAAAAAAAGAAGGAGATATGGATCCATATGCAACTCCCTTCCGATTCCGAAACTCAGTTGAGGCGAACAAGACGGAAGGAGACAATGGACGGACATGTTGAGCTCCGTCAGACACTTCTACTCCTTCTTCCGTTCTCTCCTCCTTTCTCCCTCCACTCAGGTCTACCATGTGCTGTCCACTTTCACTTTCTCAGCCCTGATCTATGCTCTCACCTCTACGCTCCTTCTATGACCTAGTCTGGCATGCTGGAAGGAAGAAAAGGTGCTTACTTGTTTTTGGTGGGACGGCTGAAGGAGGGGAGGTGGGCATAGTGGGCCCGTTCCTGCCTTGGGAGGTGACTGGGTGGGATGGGTGGGTGGTTGGGGTCTGAGGCGTGTGGATCTTGTTCAGGCTGGAGGTGGGTGTCTCCGCATCCCGCTAGTCTGCCTCCGTCACTCACTCAAACGACACTGAGGAGGCGGAGAGGGACAGTTGCTTTCGTTCTGGCCAGCAGAAGGCAGGAGAAAGGCCGGATCGATCGGAAGGAGGGAGCTTTCCCTACGAAACCCGAACTAGACACAAATATAAGGAAAGAGGCACTCAAGACAGTTCCCTGCACTCCGTCTATCTCCAGTCTCCAGCTAGGCACTCTACGTTCAGTGTGTGTGTGTATGTATGTAGACTCGGACCTGTGGCCAGACACGATGAGTCTTTTCCTTCCTGCTCAGCTCCGTTCTATTGTGCTGGGTGAGACCGAGCGGAGTTCTGCCAGCCAACTGCCACTCAGTCCTCTGCCACTCGCCTTTCCTTTCCCTCAAAAACAACTTTTACCAACATTCAGAACCCATCCATCCATCCCCCACTTCATACACATTTTTCAACTAATAACAGAGTCTCAGGTTCCCCACATACGCCAAGTGCACCCAACAACTCACCCCAAGACCCTTCAAGGGTACACACAACATGCACGGGTTTGGGCAAGGGCAAATCCAATCCCCTCACTCGTAACCACGTGAATCCGTCATGTCAGTGGAGACTTTATTTTGTATAGCTTATCAAAAAAAAAACAGCCAAAATATGCACTAAAATATTTGGCAAAAAATACCAAACATTTTTAAAACAATAAAATGTTTGATAGAAAATTCAATCAGCCAAGTTGTAAAAGTGCAAATTGTTGAAAAATATGAAATTAAAAGAATTTTGCTACAGCTTTTGAAATTATAGAACAAAGATATTTCTCAAAACTAAAACCCGTATGTTTTGAATGGATAGGGAATAAGATTTAAAGAATCCGATTAAACCGTGTAAAATATACGGTAAAATAACAAAAAATATGTTTACGATTAAAAATACCAACAAAAAATGAGAAAAACGTCAAAATGTGAAAACACGAGTATGATATGCAGTAAGTATGTATGGCTAATTGAAATCAGGCCGGTGTGAATCAATAAGATTCTACTTGGGCTTCCGGAATGATTGCATATACTAAATTCTGGATATTCGATTTCCTGAAAACCAAACCTGAGATCATTCCTATCAAACATGCTTTGGATCTTCGGAGCCTAGATCAGAAGATAGAGATCAAACATGACGTTTTATAGTAACACCATGTTAAATCCATATTTTCTCCTCTTTTTTTAAAGATGTCACCGTGATTCCATTTCCTAAACCTGGTTCAAAAAGTCAAATTTCTTGTGCATTATAAATAATAGTTAACTAATGTCCTTTCTTAAATTTTCAACTCAAAAGCCGAACACTATTACCATAATGTCATTGAAGAAAGTGAATTTCGTATCAGATATAATGGTAATTTCAAAATTGAACAGTACTAATTCACATACTACATGACATTGCGTACATTGACCTTGCAACAGACTTTCTTCACTAATAATTAATATACTAGATTGATCCCACATTTCTACATAGAATGCCAATAAATTCGGGAACGAAGCAGGAGGAAGAATTAGGAAACGCCAACCTGGCGTGCTCGGCGCCTATTGTGTAGATTTCTCCTATTGTGTAGCAAAGTCCATATCTCTGGATCAGTCCAAGTAAATGAGTCTGATATTGGGATGTATTGGAAAATTGGGATTGGGCCTCTATAGCCTCACCCACCCAGCTTCCAAAAGTTCAATTATCCCCAATCTGACTCCTGGCCCCCCCAATTAATTCTCACTTCATGCTCAGTTCTCGTCTTGGCTGGCACATACAATGCACTCTCGAGCATCTCCTAGTTCCGGCTTGAAATTAAAAGTAATCCTACTCCAGCAAGTTCAATAACGAGCTTTCTCGGATCCGATCCCGGTTTCGACTTAATTGAATCCCGGGTCCACATCAAAACGGACTTTTCTTTTAGACACAGACGAATGACGCTATTTGCTGCTCATTTCCATGTCGGAGACATCAATACTTTTAATTGGTTATGCTAGTAGGATCTACAATTTTTTATAGCCAAAGCTGATGGCGTATGGCATCAGTATTAAAAAATAAGTGAAAGGTATTATATAAGTACAAGCACAAGCACAAGTGGAAACAAAAGATTATGTCCATCCCAGATGCTGGAGAGAAAGATGCCAAGAATCCTGTGTTAAAGGAGACGGATTTAGCTGAAGGAAAAGATTGCTTAGAAATTAAGTTTCATTAAATTCTCCTTCAAAGAAGAATGACAGAGAGGCAGATCAGCAGCTAACACAGTTGTTTCGCCGAATTTTGAGTTTGTATATTTATAAAGGTCGTTACAAATTTGGAATCGCGTTAGGTTTCTAAAAGGCCTCATTGAAGCCGTTTATGACACATCCTGTGTCAAAAAAGTTTTAAAAAACCTGAAAACCCCTATTTACGTTTTTGATTGGTAGTGAAAGTCTATAAAAATAAGAAAAGGTTTCGTAGGGATATGAAGATGCGAATGAGGGTTTATATGTATCTTTTCGGGAAAATATAGAACCTAAGAGTGAAAGCCTAGTCATCTTCAATCATTACAACAACATGATTTCCCAATATTTCTCATCTATTTCTTCCATTCGGCTAACATACTGTCATTCCACATGTTTCTTTCGATTTCTTATGGTGAAGCAACGTTGCTGCTGGGTGAAACTGTAGAGTTGCTGCCTGTAGAAGTATATACATATGTACTGTAGTACAGTGCTGCTCACACCCACCCACTGAGACCATGTAATATTTATTTAACATCTCAAATCTCAAAGCAAGGAGGCCGAGGAGAAGTTTTAACACGTACGAAATCTTGTATACTTGCGTCGGGCATGCATTCAGAATAACTGTTCCTAGGTTAACTAGGGTTCCAGACCAGAGCCATGTTGATAAGGAGTGGGTTGCTATATGTTATATCCACAAAAGCTATGGTAAAAGAATCAAAAAAAAAATTATGAAGCTCAATTAGAATATGTCGAAATTACATTTTCAAGTGTTTACATTTTCAGTGGTTAGTTTTCTTTTCATTTTCCATAAGGTGTTCCATGCGTATGACGCAGTATGACGTGTTTGACACTATTGTTCGAAAGGTTATTGCTTGCGGGTTGCGGGTTCACTGCGAGTGAAAAGTGAACGATGAAATAAGCGACGTACGCAACGCATATGGAACGAACGGACCACAGAGAAATGTTCAGCAGGCAGGGTGTGGCTGTCGTGCTGGGTTAAGCGGAACGAGCAAACTAAAAAACTCATTGTTTAATGTTCTAAAGAATTAACGTCACGAATATATTGAGCCGTGTTTTGAGTACGTGAAATTGAAAAGAAAAAGATTAGCATCATTCGTCATTTTGCCATTCGAAATTTGTACGTAATGGTCCTTATACATAGGTTATTTGCATGTTTCTAGATGTGTTCTTAAGTGCCATCTATGTTCCCAAGTCCAAGCGAGGCGGCTTCAATGCAATATTCAGGAGTACAGTAGTAGTACATAGTAGTAAAAGCAAGTAAGTAATTGTGCAGTGCGACTAAAATCGTGGCTGGACGAAAAATACGTGTGGAATGCATTATGCGTTGGCAGCGCTCAATTTGGAAAAATATGTATTTCCATATTTATTTGCATTGCATTACAGCAAAATAAATATATAATCTGTGTAAATTTCGGGTACTGTATTCTGGATTTATATCAAGCTTATTAAAAATAGTAGTCGATTAAAGATAACACTAATAAAGTCCAAATTTTTCTAGATAACTTGCTTGCAATTCGTATTACCAATATTACCAGAAAATGTAATCTAATTTGTCAGCTCCTGGAATACTTACATTTATTTATCCATTAAAAGCTAAATCTTTCATGGACACATTTTTTATATTCACCCGTAAAAGTGTTTAACATTAATAATTCAGTTTGAGTATCATAATAAAATTTATTCATAATGTTATATAAATTTAAGTGTGGTCAATATTACTTAGTGGTGAAATACATTCGAATATTTAAATTTAGATAAATTATTATGGACTATCTCATGTAATGTTCAACTCATGCGCAAACTCAATATACAAACCAAGCATCTCCCCCTTTAGCTAGTTTTTATACCAATTACAAATTACAGCGGTAGTGATTATGATTACCATTACAACTTGGTTGTCTTCCCATCCACCCATCAACCTGGCAACACCCGATCCGGAGGCCTCAAGAGTCGATGGAAATGGTTTTAGTGTCTGTCATTGTCAACCTTGGGAGCATAATATTCTCTTCCAAAACTTAATAGTTGATCACTATTTGCTTCATGTAACCTGTTGAACTACACAATCTACATATATGTGTTACATTGAAAACCTCAAATACCACCAATATTACATCTAAATCTAATAGTAAGTGTACAAGAAAAGCTTCAACTTCGAAATTGAGGTCCTCTGATTCACATTTGATTTGAAGGCGCTAGAATGAGCAAATCCTAATAGCGTTTGAAATTGAATGAATTACTAATTTACGTTGACTTAAGTATTCGGTAGCGCTACAGAACAGATGCACATGCAGATGTTGCAAAACATGCATTCGAAAGAAAAAAAAATGTATAAAAATTAATTTGCAGGGAATGCCAGCTTTTCAATATCGTATCAAATATGCAACTATTATAGGCCAATTAGCTGACTAATGCCAACGGGTCACCAATCTAGCAGGCGGGCATACTCAAACCAAGGAATATTCTAATTATGCATAATGGGGAAACCATAATATAAAATTTTATATGGTTTCTGCGTTGTGAGCGTAGTTGTTGCATGTTCCTGTGAGTGGAAGTTCGGGGTTTGCGTTGGCTGCGACTGATTGGAGTGAATGTCATTTTGGGCCTCTATCTAACACGTCACTTGAATCACTCCGATTAATTCGGCTGCTTGACCTGAACCGTCGCCTTGAGCGGTGGGCCCTGTCAACACTGACACTCTGCTGAGAACTGCTGGAGTTTGACTGGAGGAGAAACTGCAACGGACAGTGGGCACCTTCCTCGACCTGACCTACGAACACCCACTTGACCAACCTTTGCTTCCCACAAGTGGCTGAGTCATCAGCTGTTGGGCCAACATGGGACTCACACTATCCACCGTCCTCTCAAGGCTCTTCGGGAAAAAACAAATGAGAATTCTCATGGGTAAGCCCTTCGTCCCTTATCCTTAATCATTAATTCATTTATCATGTGTTATGTATCCTTTGTTGTCTGTTATCCTCATCCTCGTAAACGTAACCCTACCCTGTACCCTGACCATATGCAACATCTGACATCTGTTGTCTGGAAGTTCGTCGACCGTTAATTTAATTCATGTGCAATATGATGAGAGTCACTTTTTTAACAAAAATTTAGTGCACTTCGATTAGACTGATGTCTATTATCTGTGTGTTGTTGTCCTTGATGCATCAGAACAGACAACCTTTAATTTACTAACTTATTTTGAGAATTTGCCGCAAGTGACAAGCGACAATTTGTACACTTACTTACTTACATGTTAAACACGTGAACCAATGTCATATGTGATGACTCCACATTGCTCACGAACTCAAAATTGAAGTGTGTGAGCAATCTATGTCCTACTTGACATGCATTCGTGATCAGGAAACTCCTTACGCAGCAGAGGTGCGTTTTATAGCACTGCGTGAAATGCGTGAAATGCGCAATTACGCACCA
>JAQFYU010000415.1:0-22814 GCA_034694905.1 Ceratophysella granulata | reverse complement strand
ATTGTTTGGATTTTTGTATTTCTTCTGCATACTGCTTATTTTGGCACAATTTTAAGATAATATTTATTTTTGATGGTGATTTGTTCTTGACAATTTTTTATTTTTAGATTTCAAAGATTTTAGCAGCTTACATTTTATTTGATGTTCTAGAAGTATATTTTATGCTTTTTCAAGTTGACATTTTACACATAATACGTTATACGTGGAACATTTTCTTGATAATAATGAGACACGTCAGACGGCTTCCACAAGAATCCACTCGGTTCATCTAATTTTACTGAAACAATATTTGAATGTGAAGCGAATCAGGTTGTGTGTTCTCGGATACTGAGCGTGTCAAGTCGTAAGTGGAAGGAAGATTGTTGGTAGAAAGTCCCAAGCGGGCTCAGTGCTTTCACGAGAAGATGTTTGTACAAAACACAGAAGCCATACTCTTAAACTTTATATGTTTCTGCATTAACTCTCTGTTGACTTTCTCTCCATTGTACAGGAATCTTTTCCCGGAGAACTTGGTCCAGGCTTGTATTCAGCAGAGTCAAACCGTCTATAAGCCCAAAGTGGTGAGTCTCAAAGTCACTTCCCATTATCTCACCAATTATTGATTAACTTCCCGTTTTGCCTTCCAAACTGACATCGCTCTTTGTGCATTGAACTGGGAAAAGTGTTTTAATGGCTTTATGAGCTCATCATATTTCACGGCGTTTTGAGCAGCTAAATGTTGTACGAGATGGTTACGTATATATTTGACCACTGTCGTGGGCTAATCTCATGACCTAGCTCACCTTAGATCGACGCTACTTGAAATTCTTCAATTGTCAGCAGCTTAGTCTGTGAATACAATTTTTCATTTGTTCAAAATTAACTTCAATCAATCAGTCACGCAGGTTTGAACTAATAATATTTCCTTCTCTGGTATAAAGTATGGATGACCTGGGTCAAATTAGGTCAAACCATCAGCCCATCATAGCATGCTCCAAGGCGCCTAATTCTTACTTAGGGCTTGATTGAAGTTCGTTTTGTTTGATACAGGTAATCAATGCCTCTCTGGACGACGAGGTCATCCTAGTTAAAGGCGTGGACATGAAGGACGGGACGAACGTTATGGGCTTGATCGTCTTTTGCTTGGCATTTGGTTTGCTGGCTGGACAACTGGGTCCAGAGGGAAAGATCATGGTGGACTTCTTCAGTGCTCTCAATGACATCATCATGAAAATGGTTGAGATCATCATGTGGTTCGTTCAGGAAATGGGATCTTTATATTGTTAAAGATTTGAAAACACTAATAAGAACCAGCCCTCGGCGTTTCAAGCTGTCTGATTTGCTTTCCAGGTATTCTCCGTTCGGAATAACGTGCTTGATAGCCGGGAGACTCATGGCCATTGCTAACATCACGAAGACGTTGAGTCAGTTGGGGCTGTACATGATCACCGTGATAGCAGGTCTCGCCATTCATGCAATCATAACGCTCCCGCTCATCTACTTCCTCGTCACTCGGCGGAATCCAGGAACTTTCTTCAAAGGCATGCTTCAGGCCTGGGTTACTGCACTTGGAACGGCTTCAAGGTTAGTTGAAGCATATTTCTTGTGAACCTACTAAAGATTAAAGGTCAATGCTGGAACCTCTGCTTTCAAATTATCGACGAAGTGAAAAGCTGGATAATGGTTTTGGTTTTGGTCTACACTTATTAGCTCTGCAACGCTGCCCATTACTTTCCGCTGTTTGGAGGAGAACAACAAGATTGATAAGCGCGTGACGAGATTCGTAATTCCAGTTGGCGCCACGGTAAACATGGATGGAACTGCACTTTACGAGGCTGTTGCAGCTATCTTCATAGCACAGATGAACGGTGTTCATCTTGGGTTCGGGGAAATTATAACTGTCAGGTAAGTTTCGAAAATAGATGTAAATTCAGTCATGCTGTGACAGTTATAAAAGATAAATCGCAGAAAAAAAAGCCTTTACCCCAAATGCAATCACGACTTAAAATGAATTTGTGTAAGATCTGTCTGAACTCGCATATATGTATATGTTAGGATCAGAGCCCGAAAACGGCCATTGGCCGTTTTAAACGACCACTGCGGACTGTGGTCGTTTCAAAACGACCATAGCCCGAAATCCTTCCTTTCTTCGGGCTCTGGCCGTCCACTGCCCGCAGTGGTCGTTTGCAAATTACCACAGCCCGAATGAAGACAGATTACTTCATTCTTCGAGCTCTTGCTCATGCAAAGCATACTACAGACTACAATTACACAATTTAATTAAGTTTTACTTAACTATTTGTGGGGAGAAAATTTATGACATTGGGGTGGAATATTTGGTTTGATGGGTTAGATGTATTTTTGCATATTATGGGGTTTACTATGAGCTGTTAATTCGTTAGATTGATGATTATTGTTCTAGATTACCAAGAGTGTCGATTGTAGCTAGAAACTATTATGTATTACACAATTTATAATTATGTTAATGTTATACACATGTGGTGGACTTGGTTTGGGTTTTATTGCTTATAGCATTGTGACGCGTTCATACGTGTCTGCATAGTTTAGAACTTAATTTTGAATAAAATATGCTTCCAAAACATGCATATATGTATGTAAATCCTGGTAGAAATTCATAACTTGTTACCTAATCCGAATTTAATTAATCAAACCTAATACAATGTAATAGAATCAATTTAATTATATGCTTCACATTAAATTAAGATACGCAGAACAAGTTCGAGCTTTGTAATTTTGGATGAACCTGGGCTTAAACAGTATGTAGAATTGCTAATTCGGGCTGTGGTAATTTGCAAACGACCACTGCGGGCAGTGGACGGCCAGAGCCCGAAGAAAAGAAGGATTTCGGGCTATGGTCGTTTTGAAACGACCACAGCCCACAGTGGTCGTTTTAAACGGCCAATGGCCGTTTTCGGGCTCTGATCCTAACATATATACCCAGTTTAGCATTTCCTGTCGACTCGTTACCACACAAAGTCTAATTTCACTTCCTAGTCTCACCGCAACACTGGCTAGTGTTGGAGCTGCATCAATTCCGAGCGCAGCATTGATTACCATGCTTTTGGTCCTAGCATCCCTGGGTTTGCCCACTTCTGATGTTCCGCTTCTTCTTACCGTGGATTGGCTCCTGTAAGTTCCGTGAAATCCCCGTTCATTATTTAGTCTTCATCATAAAATTAGCGTTCCAAAAGTCACTACAATTTTCAACGCATATTCAATCAATTACAATTTTTAACTAGTTTGTAATTCATTACTTTGAAATATCTATCTCTGTTTTGCCTGATCAGGGATCGAATTCGAACCTCGATCAATGTCTTGGGTGACGCATATGGAGCAGGAATCGTGTACCACTTGTCACGAGACGAGTTGGAACGGATGGACGAGACACGGCGCATGTCAACGGTTTCCTTTCGAAGCGGTGAACCTGGTTCTGCCATTCCGCTCGACAATATTCTTCTCAACCGTCGACGGTCATCAATTCAGAAGATTGAAAGTCGCAGCATCATCATTCCGCCGGTTCCTGAGAGAAACCGAAATGGAAATCTGAGTTCAGAAACTCAGATTTAAAGTGGGCAAAAGGCAACAGCTCTCAAGCCATTCAAGTCAATTTTTTAGAAAGGAGACAAGTAGATAGTAATTATAGACGATCAGAATGTTACAAGTGAAATAATAGGTAAAGCTCGTGGTAACCATGATTCATGATTGTAAGGCAGAATTGATTGACGCCTTTCTTGGGCTTGCAATTCTTGGCTAAGAATTCAATGTTTGAATTATCGCTTTTAGAACGAAGCTTCCATAGCTTCATAAATATTCGTTGAACCTTCAAACTCCGGAATACACGTTATTTCTGATATTAGTAGATATTAGTATAACCTCGATATCGATCCTGCCAGCCGAACTGTACTCGATTTGCTCTTCATGAAATATATTTTTACCCGCAGCTTATAAACAAAAGAAATGTCAAACTACGAGCAAGATATTTCATAATACAGTCATCAATCCACCCAGGCCAAGTCACTTTTGAAATAGTACTTACACGAATTTACATGACTAATTATTGAGAAATTCGATATATTAGTTCAAAAGTGTTCAGATTAACTCACGCGGTTCAGCGCTCAACAAAGAAACCCGCACTTGGCGTAAAATGCTAGTTCTCGTATAATTTAGTACGCTAATATTGAAAGATATACGGAGGGCAACAGCTCAGCTTCTGTGTTTCTGTGGTTTGGCGGGCAATTCATACCGTTCGGCGGGCAAATTGATGTATTTCGTTGGTCGAAATTACAGATTTGGGCTAGAAAATATGAATTTTTTCAAAGTGGTTATAACTTAGAACCTTGTATTAGAGTTTTCCTAAAACGTTTGTCCGTTAATAACGCGATTTATGAATATTACTTACAAACCATGAATTTTCGTCACCGTGAATTTGATTATCTTAAAATGACACTTCCTATTTGACTTGCTAACTACATTTTTTGTTCCTGTCGCTACAGGACGATAAGTATTTGTCGGTGAGAGCAAGGAGCAAGGTTGAGTAGATGAAAACTTGTCGTTATTGAAAGTGGTACATTCTGGCATAAGCTATTCAATTTCAATATTCAATTCGAGAGCCTGAATGAACATAAACTGAATTTGTCTTACTAATTTCAATTTTGTGGAAATGTGACCGAATGAAGGAAATGTCGGATCTTATAAAAAAGTGGATTGTTTGTGAGTCAAAGCTACATAAATCCTAAATAGAGGGTATCCCTCGCTTTCAATATTTACCAAATGTAAAGCAGACAATAATGTTGGATTCGAAATATTTAACTGGAATACTCGTAGATTATATTTAGTGTACTAGTTCCTAGAATTGTTTTAGGATTAACGTCGAACTTAAAATCGGAAGAAGACAATATGCTACGATAATAAGCAACTGTATAGTTAAGTGCAACAATATATCAAGGCGAAGGAATACGAGATTTAACGTTCCCAAGTTTCCAACTTGTACATATGTGGTTGGAATATGAATTAAAAATTCTCTTAAATCGTCTTTTTGTCACATGTCACATTATGTACATGTGGGTACATTACATATATGTAGATGTAGATGTAAAGGGTGGTAGATTTTCGGATTTTGATCTTAGTGTGCATTCTAGTTAGTGTGTTATGGATGTCAGTAGGTACGAGTATTAATGTCGTAGAATGTAGAGTATTGTATACCTTGTATTATACGTAGGATCGTTAGAAATAACTCTTTTTATTTTGAATTTTCTCAGACAGACCTCAGAACTCAGAGTAGTCAGTCCGACTGTGACATAACAATAATGAATGAACATATTTGTACAGCTAACCACTTTCGATCCAAATTGAAAGCTGGCGTGGTGGTGGGAGTGTCTGATTCGGTGTGATGTGTTGAAAATACTTAATCTTAACAAATTGAGTTAGGCTAAATTAATCATTTAGACAGGTGTAAGATGTATGAAGATTAGGATCAGAGCCTAAAAGCGAAAAATACCATAGGAGCCGCTTAAAAATTGTAAAGAAAGGAAAACTATGTAGTATTCGCACATGCAACTCATGTCTAACCGAAGAAGCGTCATGACGAAGTTTCCGTACGATGCCCAAGGTCATTTGGATTTTAGAATTTGAGCGGAACCCAATAATCCGTTTAATTTATGCCAATCTGTGGTCGTTTTCGATTAATGGACGTGTTTGGGCTCTGGTGCTAACATCGGAATTCTGTACTTGCGATAATAACCCGTCACCCCCTTTCCTCTAGTCAGTACAAATTAGCACGAACACAAAGAAGTTTTGGGATACCTTTTTAGGAATATGCAAATAGATGCATGCATACCAATGTAACAGGTAGGTCTGAGTAACTGGAAAGTAAGCGTATCAAAAGTCACATCAACAAGCTAAAAACGCAACATAATCAAGTTAATAATATCAATTTTCAAGTATCATCCAAGGCTCATTAACGTGAAAAAATGCTGCTCAAGCCACAGCCAGTTGGACATCTATGTATGTACTGTGGGATATTTAAATCACCTACTGAATTCTTAACTCTCAATCAGAACTAGATCCGAGCAGTTCTGTAGAATTTAAGAAACAATCGTATCAAATTATTTATGAGAAGGCCATATCTTGAGCACCGAATATACATATGAACAAGTAATACGCAGTACATGGTAGATGAGCTCAAGCAGGCTCAAGACAAATTCATTCAGCTAGATTGTAGTGTCTAGTGTCTATATCTACAGTGATAGTAGTATAACGTAATACATATGTATAATATATGTATTTAGTGTGGTTCTTAATGGGAAATTTGTGACTTGAAATATGGCGCGATGGGCTTAATTAAGTCAGGCAAAATATTTGATCCTCGCGTGTGTCAAAGTGAAGGTAAAATACTTGACGTTTGAATTAGGCTGGAAATATGTCGCGACGCGAGTCAGGGGTCAAACATTTAGCATGTCTTAACACAGCTGAGGCTCCAATCAATCCCAAGTCAGCACAATGACCTCAAGCGACATAATTTTCCTTCTGAAGTTGTGTAGTCCACTGTAGTCACCCATTCCATCCAATCCAGCAATGTAAAATATAAACAACAATACGGAATTAATGGAAGGTATGTATGGAAGTTGTATACTTAACGTGTATTACAAGAATTATAAGTGTTTAGGAATACATATGTTGTGTACATAAGTAGTCGTAAAGTACTTTTAACGTAAGTAAAGCTTTAGATTGTACTTATCACATTTAACTTAAAACAAGATGATTGACACTGTTGCACCCAACCTGGAAATGACAAATAACATTTGATGAATGAAAAGCAACTTGAACAATAACGTCTGCTGACAATAATCACTCGTAAAAAGTGAAGATCAAAAGTCGAAATAGTATTTGAACTTCTAACAGATTTTTAGATTCAGAACAAAATATTTGAATTGGAACGAAAAGTACTGTAAAAGTTGAAAGTGGAAAAATAATATTCACCTCTTTATAGGCTCAGAATTTTTAGAAAACAAGCTTCAAACGTTTAAATGTATTATTGTAAATTATACAATTATATCTGATATTAATCTTGTCAGAGTACATGGCAGGGATTTGGAGAACAATTGACAATGAAACATGACGTATTGGTGCACATTTGCTACGAGCTGGGTGCTCTTGCGTTAACAGGTAACCTGCACATAATGGTGCTTCTAAATATGTATGTGTAAATACAACATGAATTCCAAAATCAGGTTGATTCTTGAGTCTTCTCGGTGCTTCTGCCTCTGACTAGAATAAAAATGTCCTAATAAATGTATCGTAGAATTGTGAAATTCAGTCTACATAATTTGATTTTATTTAAGAATGACATAAACAGGTATACATGTGTATTACGTAGTGCATGTTCTCAGTTCTGGAAGTATCTTATTGTGTCTTGTGGAAATTATATACATACGATTAGAATTAGTAAGAGCAAGTTTTATTTTACTCAGATTAGAAAGTCATGTTTAGCGCAACGTATTATTTTTTTGTCAATAAAAATATCATGTTTGGTGTGAATTTCTCTGACTTGTGCGAATTCATATGGATATACGTAGAACTACTGGCTCCTGGTTCACTCATTAAGAATCACAGCAGCAAAGAAGCATAGAGCCGAAAGCCGAATATCCGTTTATAGTTTATAAAGAATTTCGTATTGTTCTAAACAAATAAACTGTGACAAAGCAAACGAAAGTAGGCTCAAACTATTTCGTGTGATTAAGCCACTTACTTACTTGTGTTGAGCGTCACTTTCTTCGTATTCTGGTCTTTTCACATATGTATGTAGGTGAAGGCATGTGGGCATTGGACATACATCACTCACAAATCACAACTCTTTTTCATGTAACTTGGACACTTCGGGTTTTGAGTGGAGTCTCGCTCAATGTTGAATGGTTGGAGAAGTGGCAAGTGAGATTCGTGGTGAAAGTTCCGTGCAGCTTCAAGGCAAATGTTGAATGATGATGTGGACTTTCTGCACAAATTGTGTAGGGGATAGGAGACGACATTTTCAGATTCTACAACCTCGTGTCCAAAGTGATCCGACTTTTGAAACTTTTCAGCCCGGAACTAAAGTCAAGACGAAGTCACATCACAAATCACAATCACAACCACAACAAGTGGATCAAAAGAGTAAAAAGAGCTACAAAAACACCTGCTGATTCCTCGTTTGTTGTCAGTTTTTTTAATTGCCAGTGTGTTCCAGCCAGGTTGTCAACAAACTTCGTTCAAGTTACATCGTACACCATAGCAAGTCACTTGTGACCTGTTGGCCTGAAGCAAATAAACCACTTATTCACGTGATTGTGTGGTACGAGTAAGTTGTAAAAGTAAGCTTACATTCCATATTTATGAAGTATCTGGTCTGGTACACATTAACCTTTGATCTACCTACCCGTAGGTATGCCAGCGTCCCTGTAAGTAGGTAGCCCAGCGTTCCTCTCGGCTACTATACACCTACCCGTCGTTTGTTGATAAAGTGAAAGCTCATGTCGTATTACCTCAGTTATCTGCTTAGTAGTGTATTATTATACATATTTAATCACTAAGTATACACGACATACACAAAAACACACATTCACTCAATCCTCAATCCTCAATCCAAATCGATTATAGGTGCTACGTATTCGGAAAATGGTATAAAAATGATTTGAGCACACACGTGCTATTCCCATTCAGTACCATATCAATGTTTTTTTTTAAAAAAATAGCATGACGCCATAGGTTTCCGTCTTTCGCAGCAACCTGTGTGCGTCAAATCTAGCGAATTCGGAGTATGGGTAGGGTCCGTGTCCGAAATTTCCTAATTAAAATTTACAATTACAGGAATTTCTTGAATAAACTTAGAAGCTATTTTTAGAACTAAGTATTTGCTACGGTTGACCGCCCTTCTCTCGATATTTTGGACACGAATTTTGTGTTTAGAAAGAAAAGAATATCCATTTTTGGGGTGGCTTGGACCAAAGGGCCGGTTCGAAAAATCTACTATGTGTGGAATTGTATGATTTATGATGACCATGGAGCACTATTTACATATAGTAATAACAAAATAAAATTCAGCGACATTAGAACAGAAATGAATTACGAATTGGCATTTGCTTTGCTTCCCAGGTATTTATGTCTAAGATAAGAATGCTTGTGGTGTGGACCACGAAAAGCCATTCTTCTCTTCTGTATGGATCGTCAAAATATTTGTTCTAAACTACATACTTACGAGTATCTTCTAGCTTTTTACATCCATAACACGACTTAATTTAACAATGTACTTAAAGCCTTGCTCTATCACTGCTTTAAAATCAAATGCCCACCTGTAAGTCCACAAATATCCGCGTTATAGCAAGTTTTGTCAGCATGCAACTTTTGTCCTCTGGAATCCTGAATTTACCACTTTTTTGTCGCCAAAAGGAAAAATATCCCCGCCAGTAAAAACATTTTACTCCAGAGGAATACAGGTGATAGTTGATGTATTTTTCACAACCAAAAGCATGGAAAGCAGTACTTACAGAGAGCGTAGAACATGAAATTAGCATAATCAAAGATATTGGCCTGAAACTTCTCGTATTTCATTCATTCCAATAACGTTGTTGGTTGACTGTTGACTCTAAGCAGCTATTAGTAATTCGTGAGAAAAGGACGCTGTGTCTTCGTGCTATCCAACGTGAAATGTGTTTACTGGCGGGCAAAATTTATTTTCTGGCGACAAAACGTGGTATAAAGTGGCGGACAAACCTTGCTGTTTGGTGGACAAAAGTTGCTTGGGAACAAAACTTGCTATTTGGCAGACATTTGCGGACTTACAAGCGGACAGTTAAAGTAATTCAATGGCTCTATTAGCTTCCGTAGTAATAATTTGTAGGAATACATTTACTTATATGCGTTTTGTTTAACATTCGCAGGAATTCCTAGAACCAAAACTTTCAACGTAATGAGTGTGGGCTCCCGGACAAGTGAATGACAGCTGATTAGTTATGGAAACGATTGAGAGCACAGAAGAACCTAGTTGTACGGACAAGTGCAGGTCAATTCAGCACGGGTCTGCAGTGTGTGCCATAGGAACCCGCGGAGTGGACAAGGAGATCGTCATCCTATGGAGCAGAGTATGTCGGAATTACGGTCACGTCCGTGATTCTTTTGGAAGGACAGCGCTTCATATTGCAGCGTCTTATGGGAAATTCAAGGTACTACTGGTTTGGGAAGCGTGCTGCTATCGTAAATATCGTATGCGCACTTATATTTTACTACAAAATTGCGGTACAGTTGACGTCGATGTTTTCAGAACTTCGGTATTTACATGGAAGTCATTCGCTCAAATGATTTTAGTTGAAAAAAAAACGAGTGAATAGATTTTTGAAGTCCCTTCCTTCCTTTCGCGCTGTTCAACTTAAGGTCACAACGGATTGAGCTCCAGTAGAGTGGCAGGCTCTTTCCAAGATCCATGCCGTCTCGCGATTCGCGCTCCTGAACCTTTAGGTTTTAACATTTGGGCTTAATTCAGATTTTAAACCTTTGTCTTTGATTGATTGATTCGTTTTGAGTTACAATTTCGCACGTCTTGACTCGCCCCAAGTACGTATAATGCAAGGTTCTGACCACTGTCCACACAGCACTATGTTGAACTTCGAACTTGCCGTGCAATTCTCAAGAGCTCGTCTTGATCTTGTGCTTCTCATAAGGGTGTTGACACTTGAGGTCAACCGCAAGGGGTTTCACGCCCATATCTACATATACACCCGCTAGTGCACATTGTCTGGTGGCTCGTCTCGTCTCTCTTAAACCCCTAATGGGAACACTTTTTTGTATTACCTAAGCCTCGATCATCACACTATTGTTCAGTAGTTACAATTTTTAGCTCTACTGCTACTAATAATACTAATAATAATATTGTTTCTTATTTACGTTACAGGCCGTGCAATGGCTTATCACACAGAAGGGTAGCAATATATCCGCCAAGGATGCTTTCAATGGGTACACACCTCTTCACAGGACATTATATTTCGGACAGATTCACGTAGCAAGGGCACTAATTTCCGTAAGCATCGTGCTTCACATTCAATTCAAAATCGAATCAGTGATTGCTTCTTATGTGTGGATATTGTGCATACTTGCAGTTAGGCGCAAGTCTCACTTCTCAAGACAACGAAGGTCTGTTCCCCTTGGACATTCCTCTCCGAGACCGTATTGAATATGTTTTTCCTCATGAAGAAGACATTGACGTGTCGTCATCGTTGAATCAAGAGGAAACACGGGTTTTAACTGACCTCCTTGTGTGGGGAACTAATCTAAACTACAATTTGGGAATAGGGAACCAATCCGAAAAGAGCACGCCTGAAATTCTGGAAGTAAGGAGCCCCGGGTTGTCATTCTACCCTCAGACCATCCTCAAGGTTTGTCACCTCTCACAAACTAATTGAACGCCATGCCTGGAAAGGAAATGTGAATATACGTAAGAGGTCAATTTGTTTTATAATGTAAACTAGGTTGTGCTCCAGAATTATCACTCAGTTTTCGTTACAAATAATCACGAGATTTTTACGTGTGGGGTTGGAAGAGGAGGAAGACTTGGAACAGGAAGCGAGGAAACATCCATGGTGCCCAATTTAGTTCCCCGATTTACTAATACTAATGGACATTGCTATGATGTAGCTGCAGGAACTGACCACACTCTCTTCCTCATGAGCTCTGGCCGGGTAAGTGGAACATGAACAGTGGAAATGTGCGTACTTCTAAGATGCGGTACTATACTCAAGTTTCCCATGTAACTTGTCAGGTCTACGCTTGTGGGCTGAATGAGAACTTCGTGCTAGGCATACATCCTTCGCCGCAGAAGCTGCTCACACCTAAGCCCATCACTAAACTCATCGACGTAGCAGACAGAGTTTGTAAAGGCAAAGACGACTCCTGTATTGCATCAATCGGAATTGGGATATGCTGTAGCTCAATTCATTCGGTTTATTTTGTGGACGACCGCTTGTTCACTTGGGGCTTAAACGAAGGTCAACTTGGCCACAATGTGGACTACGGTAGCCCAATCGTTCTTCCGAAAGAGGTAAGCTATTCCTTCTAGAGCAGTTCGTTGGAGCTGCTACTGGCTGCTGAGTTTACCTATTCTAAGTCGTCCCAATACACAGGTCCAGTACCTCGCTCCACCGAGGGATTCATGGTCTGACGTAATGAAAGTGGTCTGCAACGACTTGGCAACAGTGTTCCGTGCAGATGACAGAGTCTTTGTCCTATACAACAACGAATGCAGACGCCTTAGATTTGGGTAAGTAAAAATCTGGAATTTCCTATTTTATACAATATTGTCACATTTGTAGCAGAATCTGCTTGCGCCTATGTTGTGCACTGCACGACTAGTTTGGGAAGCGTATGCATATGTACCGGGTGCTTCTGCTTCTCCAAATAATAGTAATTTAATACGTGAATTGTTTAGTTTTATTTGATATCGAATCTATTTGTAGGCGGATGCACCCCGTGGTGCAGATTGGTGTTGTGGGTGGAATAAAAAGCTCAAACACCAGGGTCCGTGAAACAAAAGCGAAGGACGAAGAAGGCGCATCATACCTAAAGTATTCAGATACCCCGTTGGCCGTAATTCTACTCTCTGGAATCGGTCGACTTCTTATTTGGAGAGAAAACACAATGGGACGAATTACAGGTGTGAACTTCTAACCTCATGCTGCTTCTATACGGCGCTGAGTTATGGAACTTATTTCCTAGATTCCTAGAGGAATAAAAGTTTGATAGCTGATACCTTACCTATCCTATATCTATGGTAATTGGTCGTATCCTTCAGAAAACAAACTATCTGCTTTGGGTCAACTATGATGAATGATGACCAATCTAGGAAAATGCAATATGTAGCAGTAGAATGTAGTTGTTTGTAATTGATATTTTACTCGGAAGAAGTTCGCTTCGGTTTAATTGGTAATGTTGATTCGTCAGGTCCTCACGAAAAATGGTACGATGGGACGGTAACGAGAGTGGTCTTTAGCATCGGTCGCCCCCTCAACATTGTCAAATTCTGTGTCAATGCGTCTTCCATCATGATAGTCACAAAGGATGGCTTCGCATATAAAAGTGGGTGGACTAGCGGAGCGTCTCCACACATTGTTCCACTTGGGAAAGACCTAACAGGAAAAGCCGATGATCCCGAAGGTGCCTTCCGGGTTACCGGAAAGAATCGTCACAGTAAGTCCGTTTTATAGCTCTACTAACTCAAGCTGTGGAAGGCATATAATATCTAACAGGGCATTATACGAAATTCTAGACTGGCCGGATGACATTGATATAACATCTGCACCGATGGAACAACTAAAACTCAGGCGAATTGCCAACGTATACTACGGCTTAACAGTTTGCTCGGACCCCAAGGGGAATAACCACGCCGTTATTCAAATTTCCCACACTGAAGTTGCGAAGACTTGCTTTCCATCAGCCAGTACACCCGATGTATTTCTGACGACAGCGAACGGAAAGTTTGGACGTTCCGATAACTGGAGCGGGGAACTAGATTCACTGGGCAGGGTTCAAAGCTGCTCAACGACAAAGTTGAATGCTGATCTGGAGTTATTACTTTTAGAGGCGAGTTGTGAAGACTCCATACATGATGTGGAGTTTCAGGTAATTTATTTGAACTTCTCTGGCGTCTGTACTCGAAATTGTGCTCTTCCTGGTATTTACTACATGTGTCGAAACCAATGCAGTGCTGCTAGGTTTGGTTATACCTAGTTAAATTGGGCTATATTTAGGTTTCCATTTTCCATTCTGTAGGTGAAGTAAAATCAATATTATGTTACAGGATCCATGTTATGCTGCATTTACAGCTTTGGCTTGCACTTCTATAGTTCTATACTGTTTTGAAATCCCCATCTAAATATAATGGGCACGGACGCCAATAACTGATATTGTTTCACTTTTTACTCCAATCTTTTCCCGTACCCCTTCCAACTTCCAAGGGCTCTCCAGTAAAGAACGTTCAAAGTCTGTCTTAACTGAGTTAAGGTTAATTTGAACCTATTCTTTCTTTAGGTTTTCTTCAACACTTATCCAGCTCACAGATACATGATACGTGTCAGTTGCCCCGTTTTGTACTCGTTGATTCAAAAGTCCTACATTGATGTACTTCCAGTGAAGGTCATAGTTCCGAATTGTGATGTCTTCTCGTTTTCTCAAATCCTTCAGTTTATTTATACGGATACCTGCGACCTCATTGAAAGAGTGAAGAAAAATCCCCACCCACCTACGACTGAGGATGCCTTGAAACTACTTTCTTTGGCTGCCAAGCATTTCAAGCTGGAGGAGCTAGTATTTCGACTAAAGTTCCTAGAGGTGGTTGAGGGAGGTATACTCCGAATAAAGAGCAATGAGGTGGATCAGGCAGGAGGGATACTTCACTTCCTTCGATTTCCAACGCTGCCGAAGGACTTCAATCCACAAGATAAAGATCTATCTGATATAACGCTTGTGTCGTTTGACGGAACTGAGTTCAGAGTTCACGTATGTATCCTTGTGGCTCGCATGGAATACTTTCGTTCCATGTTCTCCGCACATTTCTGGACAGAGGTAGGATATTCAGTTTTCAGGCATTTTTTTAAACTGAAAGAAGCAGTCCCTGTTTTCCTTTCTTAGAGTCCAATAACCTTAGCCTAATTTCTTTTGTGTTTCTATTTTCAGAGTGGTTCGAGGAGGATGGACATGCCGTTGAAGTCAGACACGTTAAAAGCTATGATTGAGTATGTATACGATCTGCAGATCTCGCATATGTCAGTCATGACGGGTCTGGAGGGTCAAGTAGATATACTAAGAGCGGCTGACCAGTATCTCCTTCCAGGTCTGGTCAGAGAAATAGAGCCGCACATTGCTCGGTGGGCCACATTCAAGAACGTGGTGGAGATATTTAGAATTGCCTCCGCATTTAACGCCTTCCAGCTTAAGCGGTACTGTCTTAGACTGATGTGCACCAACCTGGCCATGTTTCTGGAAAATCGGTGAGAAGCTTGCCTATATTAATTATGCACATTTCTAGATGCTTAAAAAGTAAACTGCATACACTCGACCTTGCTTAGTCAAGTTCATTATTAAATACAATATCAATTTTGTTTATGGTATTTTGGATTCGGAAAAGAGCCGGTCCGTCGTCGTATTCCTGGAGCATTTCATCGCCTGATTTATGTGATGCGTGATGTATGTGCTGCAATGTTGTTGCATGTAAAATGGGTGCCCCTGTGGGGTTTGATTTCATTCATTAGGTCAAATGGGATTTACACCGCCAAAGTCCATCACACGAAATGCCGAGGATGTAATTAAATCAGAATATATCAACTTGGGTGTGATTTCATTCTAAAGGTGCCTTTAACAAAAATTACGACGCTGGTTGAATGGGATCAGATAACCGCTATTCTGCAGCAGTTGCAATATTCAGCTCCTGTCGCGTTGGCAACAATATTAGTACTTGTTTACTATAAACAGGCAAGAGCGAAAGACAGACGAATGCTAGGCGTTGACTGCCAATTCTTTCATTTCACTTTCCCGAAATTTTAAACTAATCCGTTCCGCGTCGTTTGGACATAGTCGTAGCTGGAACGCATACCTGACGTTCCAAATCAAACTAATCTTCCTGTCTGCAACAACTTATCTGAGTTTGGGCCAAAGGTTAGTCAAATCAGCTCTCCGCTTAGTCTGCCATCAGCTATCCTCGATCTCGATCTTCTGGTGCGAACCGTCTTGTAAAGAACACCAGTCAATAATCGTTTTAATTTAATTTTTGCTCTGTTAACTTTTTTCGCGAATCCTGATATTTTGTGTGACCCATATCATAAAACAAGGTAGGTATATCGGTTTGATAGTTGAGCATCTGGATGGATACTAGTTTTTGGTCATGCTGCACATCAAATCGCGGCAGACTCCGCTTGGCTTAGAGATAAAAGCGCCAAGCGCGTATTCTTTAGAAAAGCTTGAATTTGTTACAATATTGTTTGCATTCGTTGCACATGCACATTTGATAAATCCCATCCCATACGTCGTCAAGTGGGCGCAGTTATTTGGACGCGATACTGTGGGACACCGTTTTAATTAAAGTTACTAACATTCCATCCATTCCGTATTTGTCCATGTACAAGTATATACTGTACTCGCATCGTGCTCGTATCTTGCTATTTCTTTAAATGCATTCATTCAATGTGATGATGTTCGAAAACACCATATAAAATCCGCCTGTGTCCAATTGATGACACCTAAATTAAGGCGCCCAGGTTACTGGGCGTAAGTACCTTCGACGTAGAATAATGGATTCAATGAACGGCAAGCGCTGTTATTTCCAGGTGAGGCATTCACTGGATGCATTCATCGATGAATGTTAGTTCAATATGCAGTATAAAATTTGGTTTAAATACATGCTTTTTGCTTGTTGGATGTATGAAACGCATGTCAACCTGGAAACTAACATTGACCTTCAAGCCCATTGACTTTCCTGATCAAGTGTGCAATAAATTATAAATCTTTAATATAAGTATTCTGAAATATCAATTCTAAAATTGAATACCAATAAGTGGTTTCCTAATTGTGACTATATGACTGATACGCCTCCGTTCATTTTAAGTTCAGTTGCTATGACAGCTCCAACTCATGTTTTGGTCGTATTTACGAAAACAAAAGATGAAAAGGAAATAACGAGAATGAAACTGCATCTCTATATATCATTTCGAAGTTTAGCCCAATTGACACAGTATAATTTCTGATATTCCTTGACCCAGCTTGTTTGACCCACTCTCGGAAGACGAAATGGCGGAAGTAACTGACCATTATCGGAAGACTCATCCTCGAATCAGCTCCTATCGTGTGCTCACGCCTGATCCAAACGCTCCTGACCACGCTGTGTATGACGAGGCAGCCAAGTTGCCTAATCCTGACTTCGATGACTTTGTCAGCGGAGGTGATTTTGAGCTCGTCCAAAGGAAGAAGGCTGGGAAACAGCATAAAGCCAAACCTCGAACCCGTGGCCTCTCCGAAACCGAAATGAACTCGGCTCTCATGGAAGATCAATTGGCTGATTTCAACGTGAAAGGCTCTGCTGCCTCGAATGTTAATGCTGCTAAAGAAAAGGACAATAGTGGCGCCTGGACCAAGATTGAGGCTCCTCGTCGAAAAACAAGCCTTCGCAAGAGTTTTTCCGAAGAAGAGAAAAAGACTTCTGTTGGAAACACGCAAACTTCTGCGATCCAAAGTGGGCCTGCTCAAGCTCCTCAAGCACCCAAGAAACCCGCACCACTCCAGCCCAAGACTTCTGTCATCCTTCCGCCCAAGGCTCAGACGATGAAGAAGGAAAATGAGGCAATGCGTGCTCTTGAGGTCAAGTTTGAGTCTGCTCTCGAGTTTCCCTGCTTGGGAGAGATTCCAATGATTCCAATGCCGTCCATGTTGTCATACGTCAAGGAACCTGACCAGATTCCATCTGCATCTCAGGCTCCTCCCAAGGTACTTTACATTCCAAAGTTTTTCTGTGTTCAGGTGCACAAATATTGGGCAATTATCGGGAATTTTTACAAACGAGAGATTTAGATTGAGCACTATAAAAGTGTCTCTCTCTCTGTTGAATGTTATGTATTTTCGGGATCTAAAAGTTGAGCTCAGTGAACGTAAATATGTAAAATATATCTGAGAATGTGAGTTTTTTACTGATAAATAACTCGATTTACATTATTGAGGTGATGAATTTTTTTTAAAAAAACTCAATACCTAACAATCTTTTTTCTGTTGCGTTGCCATGTGCAAGGCGTCGTAGTAACAGCGATAATTAAGAGATTGAATGTGAAATTATAAATATTTTCTTATATCGCTTTTGCAACGACGTTCCTCCAATGTCAGAGGAATGTTTGTTTTTGAAATTATTCAAAAATTGAAACATGTCGCTTAGCTAAATCTGACACAAGCTGAAAATGATACTTTTGATAAAACTTGAGTTACAGAATTTTTGAAAGACGTTCGCATTTGCAATGTTGCGAATTTGCATTCACGGAGATTTTGGTTGATGATGATAGTTGATAAATGCCGTGCAACTTTTTACGTGGATGTATTGATGTATATCAAGTGTAACGAACTTTTGCCTAGTCTTCCACAAGTTGGTGTTTATAAAATGTGTCTTTACTTCTAATCTAGGGAAAGAAGAAAACCAAGTGGGTTTCTGTCCCAATGGCTAGTGCCGCTCAGCAATCACCTGGTACGTCTGCTACTGCCGCGAATGGGAACGTTGGTGGTCCGAGTGTCATGACTTCAATCAACAGCCCTTGGAAAATTCCTATACCTTCAAAGAGCCCTGTCGCTCCTAAAGTTGTCCAACTGGATGACATCATCAAAGAGGAGACACAGAAAAATGAAAACTTTCAACGAGCTATGCAAAAACCACTCGCAAGTCTTCAGGTAAGGTCCCTTCTTTCTTTCATGTTACTAAAATCCCTGTTGCTAGGATGATTTGTCCATAGCAACGTGGTACTTGGTAATATTTTTAAGCATTCGAAGAATGATCAGAAACAAGTCCAAGAAAGCTGAAAGCTTAAACAAGCTCCTTCAATCAGGCATATTTTTCATAAAAGTTAGTTTGAAGGCGCTTGGTCTTTCGGATCGGGTTTTTGATCTCTAAGAAAAAAAGTGTAGTGTGTGGTGTCAGTGTCAGTACAACAAGTCGATAAAGCCTACAAATACACTGTAAAACTGGTCATTCTCATCTAGCCTCAGAATTAACTTAACTTGTAAACAAAATACTTCATTTTAACTTCAAATACGTTCATTTAACGCTTCTCTTGTATCTGCTTTGATCTAGATTGAGGACCAGGCTGTGGAGCAAATCACAAAGGTCTACTCTACGGAGAAGATTCGTGAGGGATCGGAACGCTTGAAAGTTGAGCGTATTGGCTCTCAAGAATTTGCTAACCCGACTTGGGTCACTCGTGCAAAAAACACACCGGCAGCTACTACTGGAGCTGGGAAGAAGGGCTCTTCTGGACGCTCCTAAAAATCAACTACCAAATTCACGAGAAAAGTCTGATAATTCAAGCAACAAAAGAAAACGAAAACGCCATGCATCATGTACTACTGTAATTTAAGAAAACGCAAGCCTTCAAGAACCATGTACCTTTTCATTTGTACTCATGGGAAACAAGTAGCTGAAAAATATTCCTGGTAATTGGCGATTATGTGATAGAAAGGATCCTCACTGTCTGAGGGTGACTTTATGCCAAAAAAAGAGTATTAGCTCTACTGTAGCTCACGCACCAGCCTCTCTCTCGTGTTGCTGATCCTGCATTTTTCGATACAGAAAAATGTGACTCACAGGACAGTATGCATGAGTTTTACTGTAATGGCTAATCTTCTGTTTCTATGTATAGCCATTTGGCCTGTCATGCTTTCCTATATCACTGGACCCAAAATCTTATCTATTTATATATTATGCAATTCACGGGACAACATTTCTTTTTACAAAAAGTACTGCTATAATTTTTTACCGATCGGGAACGCCATACCCATTTTCCAGGCTCTCCCTGATTTAGGAAATGATTTATTCTATTTCTATTTTTAATCTTGATACGATCTGATTGGCTATCAAAACTTAAGCTATAAAGTCAAAATATCAGATGGGAAATGAGAGTAAAATATTATACTAGACGAAATCGAAATAAGTGAAGAAAAATTCGGATACTGGGATCAACACTCAAAGTAGTCAAGAAATTGTGGGGAAAAAATTATAAACACCGAAAATTATTTGAAAGTAAAAAAAAGGACTAAGCTTTTTTTTAAAAAGCGTTAAGCTCCAACAGGATGTTATATATACGCAATCCTATTCCACCATCTTGAGATTCGCCACCTATTTTGTAATTACCGTTTGTTTGTAAGTACCCGTAAAATCTTAAAATTGCAAAAGGTATGCAAGGGGCCATCCCAGTCCTTTTTGGAACAGGCGGCCATATCACAGAAGGTCGTTATTATTATTATTATTATTATTATTAGATTATTGACCGGGATGATGAGATAAGCTAATGATAACAGATCTCAACAACACTCAGTGAATGATTTCCCACGATGCGATATTTCGCCAAGTCACTGTCTGAATTTTAATGTGCAATATTAATTGCCAATAGGCTGTTGACTCACACATCTATTGCCTTATCTCCTCGCTTAGCGTGAGAATGTGTCAAAAGTTCAACCACGCTTCTGAGTTTTGATATTGTAGATTGCAAAAAACCTAACGTCCTCAGACAGACGCAGATAACAAATATATTTCTACCAGGCTATATAGAAATTTCGTCATCTTGCTTGTCCCAATAATGCCCAAATCGATCACCTTAATAGACTAAGGGATTATTGGGTAGTAAATGTGTAGGTAATACAGAACTCAGTGCTGCCCACAGCAAGCTGGCAAACCTCGAAGCTGCCTGGAAGGAAACTAAACAAAGTTAGCCAACTTTCGGTGGGCAACGTGGGTAATTTGTCAGACTTCGGTCAATACTAGACCACAATATTTAAATTTTAAGGAACATGCTCTTACCGGGAATATTTTGCAGCTACTTTTCCATGTGCGGTGCAAATGACAACCAATAATGCCTGGTCTACTAGAATACTGGCCAATGACCTCTCCTGAATACTACATACAAAAACTCCATGATATAAGTCATTGCAAATGTAATAAACTGTACTCTAGTTAGTATAACCGCTACATTGTTATCTTTTTTCAAAAACCTTAGTCTCATATGGATTGATCAGGGTTGAGATAGAAAATTGTACACGTGTGCTGCATGGTGCATCGGTTGAGGCTATTGTAATTAATACGGCTCAGCTTTTTACGCTCATCTGAATCTGAACTCTCCAAGTCACCCTTTTGATATTTTGATGATCTTTTATTGTTAGTAGTTGATATTGATCTCGGTTTGAGTCCCGGTGATATGCTGAGATGAGCATATATTTTATTGTATAAAAATTCATGCATATATCTGCTTGTAAGGCGTTTAGACAATTTCTTATGATTTTAAGCGTACAAGGGATTGACCTTGGACAAAGATGTAATGCAACTAGCAGTAATGACATACAGATGAAAATCCAATGATTCATTGTGTTTATAGACAAATGAATTTGGAGTACGTACGTATTTTAAGCTCAACTTAAATTATTATATTATTCCTTAGAGAAATTATGCATATGGTTTTGTGTTGCTTCGAAAATATATGATTCTAATTTCTAATATAATTCTAATAAAAGAGTATATTCTACAAATACAAAAGTTTTATCAATTTGTTGCTGGTTCGTCATTGTCTGGCATAGTACTTTTAATATAGAGACCTTTAATATAGACTTATTGACAACAAAATCTGCGGAAAGAATGTCGTTCGAGCGATAAGTACCTTAGTTTGATGTGTAAGCAACGGTGTATGGTATGTAAGCGGAAACTACGCACAGGTGTACAGTTCCTACATACAGTACAATAAATCTCGAGACGCATACTTTGAGCGGCTAAAGTGTAAGGCGATTATTTTGCGGTGACAATTGGGCAGGGGATAATTGGGTGGATATGAAAAATCTTGTTTTATGTTATTATACGTTATTGTACGGCTAGGTTAGGCTTATTTTGCATCATGATATGATACGATTCAATAGTTTTGTTTGTGATATGTAGGTAATGCTAAATGTTACAGTTTCACCAGTTGCCTTATTTAAATGCTAACTTCAAACCAAACATACTATTCTAGCATTATTTGACGGTATCTGTAGCATAGCAACGTGCTCTACCTTCACCCAATTAGCATCACATAATAAAGCTGCGCCAACTATATCACAACTTATCTTGTTTAACAAATCGGTTCACTTTTCGAAATGTTATTTACATGTTACATAAAATGTTGTTTGGCCAACTTCCAGTACATTCTTTGCAACAAAACATAAAATTCAGACATACTTTTCAATAAAACCTATTGTTAATAAGTCTCTCGGATTTCCTCAATTCGGAAACTCTGAGGCCGAAGCACTTGTTTCAATTATAAGTTTCTTCTAGTAAATGCTGTATATTTTGGTGAAATGAAAAATTAAGGTCAAATTAGATAAACAGATACGCGTCTATATCTTAGAAAAATCCGCTCAAAATCCGTATAATTTTTACGAACTACAATTATTAAAGTTCTTTCAATGAATCCGGCTTCCCTGGCCATTCGAAGAAAAGTATAGACTTCCTGGTTGCACCTTATAAAAGAAATGTTTTCACTAATAATGATGTAATTCAGATGCTTTGGTATGTCGATGATGATAAATTGCGTATTCAGTCTGTTTATTACATTCTACAGCCTGGATTGTGTTTACATTATAGTCTCATTCTGCCAGGGTATTTTCTTCTCGTGGATTCCTTTTCTCACCATGATGAAGCAGTGCTTACAGCGATACAACGCCATCCGAGGTTGCAATTTCACTTAGAGTCTTTAGAAACTAGCAGATGTACAAGATTTTGTGGCTGAGTCGTTTTCGTACAAACAAACCTGCCTGACGGCACCTTGCGACCAAAAGGATGTAGACGACGCGCACATGACGACGCACATGACGACGTACACGCACATGACGACGCACATGACGACGCATTGCGACGCACATGACGACGCACATGACGTGCTAGACGACGTGTTAGACGATGTGCTAGACGATGGGCTACACGTAGACGTAAACCGTTTCCCGTTGGGCTAACTATTGAATTAATGATATGAAACGGATATAACCAGTGAACTGATGAAGCAAATGTTAATTTGACAAACTAGATGATAAATTGTGAA
>JAQFYU010000414.1:0-22840 GCA_034694905.1 Ceratophysella granulata | reverse complement strand
CAGAGTTCAATATATGGGAAGAGGATCATGGCCGCTTAACCTTACGTATAACAGTACATGTACTAGCGCATAGTCGTGTGGTTATAAATGTGGCAAGTCGGCCGTTCTACCCAATATACCCAAAATACCCACTTTACCCAATTTTACCCAATTTACCCAGACTGGGTGGGTTTTTTATCGCTGGGTGGGTAAATTAACAACACTGATATGGAACTTATTGAAACTTTGGTACAATTGGAAATTGGAATTTGAGCTTTTTTATTTCTTCATCCAACGATAAAGGATTTCTCAGATTGACACGGAGGAATGGAGCTGGTATTAAATGAATATTTCATTTTTTGACTTGGTGCCAGAGACAAAGCGGAGGAAATCTGTGTAAACGGGCAGTGTTATATGCTGACGCCGCCCAAAGTTGTTGGAGAGTATTTTAAAATAATTTTTCTGCACATTCGGTTCTAATTGTTCGTTTTTAAATGGTTTGGGCCAACATTTAATATTCAACTTTTAGCATAACAAGGTATTGACATTACTTGAATATTGTATAGCTATCCCTTTCCTGCATAGTTTCAATTTTCTTAAATTCGTTAATAAAGACTTTAATGTTTAATTAATTTGAAGCCGGCGGGAAAATTGAAAATGCACGAAATATGTGGAAGCTAGCTGACGTGGTGCCGGGCAAAATGTGCATTTCAAGGCGGGAAGAATCAGTGTCATAACGACCAAATCAGCTTCTCTTATGTAAAATTGAAGAGGGAAAATCAATATCGGGCAAAAAGTGTATACATTTCAAGGCGGGCGAAAAGTGTATACATTTCAAGGCGGGTGAAAATACGAAAAATACTACAAAATCAAAGAAGATATCGGGCAAAAAAATATTTTCAGAAAAACACCTCATAGCGGTATCTTTGAACCGACGCGCAAATGCTTTTTCTGGCAAAGCATGCAAACCGTTATT
The DNA here is from genome assembly GCA_034694905.1 of Ceratophysella granulata. Classification (NCBI taxonomy): domain Eukaryota; kingdom Metazoa; phylum Arthropoda; class Collembola; order Poduromorpha; family Hypogastruridae; genus Ceratophysella; species Ceratophysella granulata. The sequence continues at coordinate 21,885 of JAQFYU010000414.1, read as the reverse complement.
TCTTCAAGATTTAAAGTTGGTTTTACCACAAATAATTACGCTTCTCTAACATAACTAATTTTCACCATAAAATAATTTAGTTTTAACCGCAAAATGACTACATAGATTCCATTTCCTTAAATTAGGTTAGGTTAAAAGGCCCACGAAAGATCTTTGTGGTTAGTTTAGTCTATATATGTACGTATGTTTGGAAGGAAGGTATCGCTGCTGTGGCCACTAGTGGGCCCATTATTGCAGACTACTATTTGAGTCTAAGTTGGGCCAAGGTTTTCTATGCGGGCATAGCTATATATTCTGTTTTCAATTGATTTATGGTCAATTTATTTAAAATTTGGAGTGCAAGTCGCATTTAGCTGTGGTGAAAGTGAATCATAGCCTTTAAGTAAATTCCAAATTTTAAGCAGCACTCATTTCTTTTCCCAAAAAAACATAACAACTTTAACATGTACTGTAAAATGCTCCAGAGGTTCATAGGGTCAAGAAGAATGATGTATGAGTTTGGAACCCAGTTTGGAAGTGTGAGGGCAAGTGTATTCATTTTATGGACTCGTCTATCCCATAATTCCGAAACATGTAGTAACCCTGTCCAATTCCCTCGACTCTCTATTTACTCTCTACTTTCACTTGGAATAAAATACATGTTTCCATTGTCGAGAGAGAAGGACAGGCCGAGAATAAATATTGAAGTCCCGGTAGAATTCGGGGCGTTTTCCATTCATCAACATCCAGCCTCTTCCCAAACTCAATTCGGCTCAACTTGGAGAGGTTCTTTATTTGCACTTGGCCACTGTAGCCTGCTCCTGCTGCTCAACTACTGTACTTCCAGCTTATCGTTCTTTCCACAGTCCATCCAAACACTAACAAATATGATTTCCTATCCAGTGACAACCATTGTCGTTTCTGAAGTTTATGAGAGCCTTTCACCATGGGGAACCACATTTTAGTGGAAAAAGTAGCAAAAGTCTTCAACCAACTTGAGGAATTCATTCAACACAAACTGTATTCTGAAACTACGAATAACATTGTCAAGTCCAATTTGGGTTCACAGGAAGTTTGAGCTCACTTGCAATTTGCAATCATGTAAACTAGTTTTGACTCTTTTGTAGTAAAAATTCATTGTCACTTGTAGCACATTTCATTTGAAGCGTAGTTATAAGTTTGTGTAACACCAAATTGGCTCTAGTCTGTGAATTATGCGAAAACCATGTGGACAAATGTGGATTAGGAAATTCCAGAAGTTTTGTCGTTCCTAGTTTTGAAAAATATACTAATGAATCGGTTTTAAGTTTCTCTTATTCTGTTTTACGTTTTTGCGAGGTCCTATTTTTGTATGGCTTCATGCGTTTGTCCCAATTTGCATGAAAGTCGAGTGCGCCGATGTGGAAGCAACAAAGCTGACAATCATGCCATTTTATATACACTCGGTTCACCTGCTTCCAAAAGTGTCACGGACAGACAGACGGACAGACGGACAAGACCATCCCATAAGACCTTTCTGGTCTAAAATCTGCAGTTCCAATCACCTAGCCTAGCTCAATTCATTAATTTATTATATTAAAATACATGGTGGATTTGAAATTTGTTCCTCCATATAAATTTTTTTTATTCGGTATCGGATACCTAAAGAGCTTGGCAACATGTTGTATTTAAAATATGTCCGATTAATAGAGTTTCTGATTTTTTTCATATTTTAGAAGCCGATCAAAGATTATTTTTGAGATTTAACAAGAATTATTACGAAAAGAGCATTAAGTTGAAATAAAGTCACAAATCAGCAATAAATATATAAATAGTAAATAAATCAATAAAGGTAATCGCAAAATTTTGCGCAAAAAATTATAGATTAACAAATAGGATGAATACTTAAAGTAGTTTTTTGCAAATGTAATGGAATGCAAAACAAGCAATTTTGCAAAATATTGCTGTTCATTAGTTTCACCTTCATTTATTTTCTGCAATGTATTTTTCAAAAGCTATTTTAAGTCTATGTCAAAGGAATTTTTTTTGCAAATATGTCAGACACATAACCGTTAGAGACCGTTGGGAAATCTGTGGTTATGGCTTTGACGTTTAAATTACCTCAGCATTGCAGATTGGAGCTGATGAAGAAGATGTAGATTTCAAATATAATTATGCTCCAACTTAAGTGGGTGCTTGCTGAATTGTAAATGACGTTTGAATACATGACTGGATGAATGAATGGAAGGAACCCGGATTAATGGACGTTTCTGTACTTTAGAAAACAATGGGCGTGAATTTGGGTGTTTGTGGCTGAAGTAAGATAAGAATTTACTTCGTGGAGTCTCAAACCCGCTGGAATCCATCTCCTTTCTGTCGAGCCTTAGAAACAATGGAAGTATTAACGCTTCTCTAAAGGCAAGGATAAGTAAGTGTTGCGGTTATGGGAAATATTTGCATTGATGATGGTGCGGAATGCAACAACACAGGACAGGAATAATGGTCTGTATTCAGTATGAGATTAGCTTAATAGCCAATTTTCAGTCTAGACCATTGTATCAGATTAAAATACGAATATTTTAAAAATTCTTAATCTGATTTTTTTAAATTCAATTTTGTTGTTGGCCGTTCAAAATTAAAAACACACGAGGCGGGTACTCGGCTATATGATCAGAATAATTACCAAATTTTCATATTGGACTCTAAATTCGCAACACAATTTTATTTTGTATTTTGAGAGCATGCGGTAGATTCTTGAACTTAAGATTGCAGCAAGTGAAACCCCGCTTGGTTCAGATGCAACAGAATTTCTTCGCTGAATTTTTTTGCATATTTTGATGTTTTTCTAAGTTTTTACATTTTTTCGAGATTTTAGCATATTTTGAACTTTTAATGCATATTTTGACACTTTTAAAAACATTTGTTTCGATTGGATAGGTTTCCTGCTCAAGGATTTATGCAGATTCTTAATTTTTGACAATATCCCATTTGTTAGAATTTCAAAACTTTTCACAGATTGATTTTAATTTGATGTTCTACAAAAAAAATCTCAAAATTTAATTGCCAATTTTTTGCATAGAAACGGGAATTGGTCCATATTTTGGTGCATTTTTGGATCTTTCTATTAATTTATAATACTTTCTTTGGCAATTTAAAATGGCAGCTGATCGAAAGAATTTGCATCTACTTCTTTTGAATGATCAATTTTGTTGAAAGCAATGCATTTAAATAGGTTATAAATTCTACATGTCATTCTACAAAAAAAATTTACAAAATTTAAAAATTGTACCGGAATATCGTTTCATTCTCAACCATGCATTGAAGAAACGACTACTAAGGTGGCATGGAACAGTATGTACTTGACAAAGTTCCATTAGTAATGTGGAGGAAATTAAGCAGAATCTTTTGCGAGTCTTGAGAAGGGATAATGAGAAGTGGCATGGAAGAAGTGCTCAGTCCATGTACACACCCGACCTTTTCCTTGCACAGCCAAACTCAATAACACAACACTCCAACGGATTGCGGTGAAAGGAAGAAGGAAAGGAGACTCAGATGCATTGCACTTTGCCAAGCAAGGACCAGCTTTCACTTAACTTAATGGACCATTCCCCAAGTTGGAACACATACTTCAAGCCTCAGACAGTCTTATTGAATTCAACTCCTTCCCACTATGCAAGTACTTGGATGTTCTGATTCTGGAGTTCACTCCACAAGCTAATAACGCTCAGTTCAAATTTACCATACAGAATGTCAATATTTGCTTATTTTGCATAAATGTAGATTTCACTTTCTAATAAAATATTATTTGTTTGAGGTTTGGTATTTGGCATGGTTCATTTGCCTGTGGAATATTATATCTCGATAGCTCTATGAAAAAAATCGGGTGTTAAATTAAAACTACCATTACTGCATTTGAAAATACAGGGTGGCTATATTAAACTTTGGAACTAATGTAAACTCATTTTTCGAATTTTTAAGGAAAACAATGAATTAGCATTAGTACTGACACGCCACGCGGTTCCAGAAACTAGAAACAATAAAAAAATTGTAATAAATAAATAAAATGTGTAATCGCAAATATTTAATGTAGTTTTAATTTTGGATCATTTTTCTCAATAATTTGAAAAACCGCAATAATAAATCTCCTTCAATTAACATTCGCTTATATGTATCGCTTATATTTGCAAAACATGATGAAGGTCATCAATTCTTCCAATTGGGTTTAAATGTCTATTCTAAAAGTTTTTTTTATATCTGCAAAATTAAATGCTTTGCCCGTACTCATACATTTATAAAACTTATTAAAAATTTCAACAGAAACATTGGCATCCCTATTTACTCAATTTTAGAAATATCTAACGAAGAATATTCAGTGTCGAATATTTTGACATTTTTAATAGAATTGTATGCCAGAAAATAAATTTTTGACTAAAGTATTAAAAACATTCCAAGTGTATATTTTTGCCCAACTTAATTTTTTATAGTGTCGCCTGCGGCGAAAGTTTTGCCCTAACTCATGTATTTTTATCTGTTTCACTTTTCAGAAATTGGTAAAAATTATTAAAAGAACTCCTGATTCGCGCCTATCTCTTTTAATCCAGGTTGGTACTTGCACATATTCTTGAATTTGCAAAATCTTGTGCTAAAAACTTGATTTTTGACTTAAAATGTATTTAAAACTGTTCCTATGAATACAATATTTTCTCTAATTTTTCGCTACAATAACTTTCATTATAACTTTATCTGTAGAAAAAGCTTCATCTCAATTCATGCATTTTTAATCAGCTCAGAGCATTTTAAAAATGGACCAGAATTGATGAAACACCCTTTGTATCCTGCCTATCCTGTTCAATTCAGCTCAAGATGACATATGTCTGTGAAAAGGGAAGGAGTGCCAGTGTAGAGCTCGACACAGCATGTTGTTTTTTGGAGTCTGAGTTTGTCGTCTGTCTACGGAACAATTATTCCTTTCATTTGGAACCATATTGCATTAACGTGGATGACCTTTCCAAACTCCGTAGTAGCTCTCACTTTCTCCATCTCCTTATGCATATTCAATTGGTGGAGAAAGGGAACTGAGAGTTTCCTCAGACTACCATACCACTTTGGGTTCCTTCTGAACAACATTCCCTTAATTGACCCATAAATTAGAAGATCTACTCGAGAGCTGGTGGAGAAGTTCAGAGTGGAAAACAGGAAGAAAGGATGAAATTAGTCGTGCACGTACTTCTCACACGCCCATCATTATCACACTCACTCTCTCAATACAGTCAGCCGAGCGGGGAACTGATTAAACGTGGTCTGAAATTAAATTAGCTATGTTAGTGTTATGGAAATATGAGGCCTGGGTTTTTTATTCTTCTTGATAGAGAAGCCTCAGGTTAGAATTCAGGATATGCGCAACTGCTTAAGACCTTGAAATAGACAGGTTAGCTCTACGTTAGTTATTTTAAATATTTGCAATTTATAATTTGATTTTTAATTGATTTTTGGTATATTGTTCGAAATAAAATCTGTAATTTAAATCTGGTGAAATTGATACAAATTATTTAGTTTATTTGCAGTTTAATTTGTAATTTCTACTAATTCATATCTGAATTTAAGTTTTTTAAAAGATCGTATCTAGTTTTTAGTCATTAAAATTAGGCAAATATAGAAAGACTGAGGTTCAAGTCATAGATTCAAATCTGCTTAACGTTTGTTTAGGAAACAGATAATTAAATATTCCAACTCTATCTATTATAATTAGCAAAGCTACTAATTGTTAATATTTGGCACGGTAAACCGAGTTTAAGCTGCATATAAGATCTCTCAGATTTATTTTCCAAAACCCAAAATTTGAAAAACATGCAAATTTAACCCTATTCACATGCAAAAAATTTCGAATAACCTAAAGATCTAACTCTAAATACAATATAGAAACTTTGAAGTAAGTAAAAGCTTAACCTTCGACAAAATATACGACGCGTAAGAGGAAATGAAGTAAAAAATCAATGGTGAATTCTTTCAGTGACACCTAAAACGCGTGACTAAAGATGTTTGGTGGGAAATATAGGAAGTTAGCGTCGGACTGCATCGCAGAAAATTATTTACTATCGTAGGAATGGGTTCCATAATGGATTTGGCAGTTGGCATTGGAAGATTAGAGGCTCTCCTGCACATACATTAATAGTTTGGCCCTATAATGCATCTTTAAGTACTAGTGCATTATGGTATTTCCAGTTGGATATTGGATGCCCATTATATTCTCCAGCCTGACTTGGTCTCCTCACTCCGAATCTCGAACCTGATGATGAACTCGCGTGCTTTCACTTTGTATTCCACAATTGAACGTCCTTCAGTTCACACACTCCTCGGCTTGTGCCGAAAACACCCATCATGCCCACCCGATTCCACGCAATTTGAAAGCAGATTGGTCATCATAATTATTGAGAGCCGCTAATTTTACATCGTGCATATCAAGTTTAACATTTTACAAAAAATTGGCATAAAAGCGTTCATCTGTGTTGATCACAACTTCGTTTTTCAAAAACATTAGCCAGGAAATATGAACGAAGAAAACATCGAACCGAATATTTTTTTTAGTAAAAATATACTTCCGTTGACAAAAAGTTCAACTTTACTACCATTATACAAATGCGATATCTTGCTTCTTGTGCCATGTTTTAATTCTTTCCAATATATTCAATACAATTGTTTATCTAATAAATTCATTTTGCAAAACTGAATTCAACTTTTAATCACGAATTAAAAATCCTCAAAATTTCGACGCTGCCTGTTGTGTTAAAATTGAAAATATGCTGACGCCTGATAGAATTACCCAATACGGCAGGAGCTACTTTACCGATAGCAATTGACATCGTACATCGTACACAGCCGATTCTATCCCGCTCATCCCGCTGGTGTTGAATGAATGAGGTTAACCTAGACATATTTGAGGTTCAAAATTGAGAATAACTTTGAATAACTTGACTTTCTCCTTCAAATAGGATTCTCAGACTCAAGACTCGACGAATTTCTGCCTTTTCACAAATCGACATTGAGATGTGAATGTGAGATGATGCACAGTCTATTATGTATTCATACAGAAGGCGTGAAATTATGTATTCTAGCTCCACATTCAGTTAATTTGGTTCACATTGTTTGCAACACCCTCTGGGTCATAGTTCATAATCATATAAGAGATTGCCACCAGGCACGCTGGTGTACACTTTGCAAACCACGCATGTCTTGTTTGCATGAGATGCCCCGTTCGTAATTCGTATCCTTCTGTCTGTATTATTAAATTATAAAGTTACTAATGTGACCTACAGGAGCGAAGCATTCTCTTAAATTGGTTATGATTAAAATGGTAAATAAGTTGTGCTTCAGTTCAATCGAGCGCACAACATACCCTTAATTTAAAAAAAAAACTACGTAATTGTCAATTATTATTTACAATAATTACTTACCATAGCTAATTACAGTAATTAATTAACATACAGCTACAACACTATAGTAATTCAATACATGATTCTAGCCTAATTTGAATACATCAAAAAAGAACAAAAAAGTATTCGCCCAACGTGGGGCTCGAACCCACGACCCCGAGATTAAGAGTCTCGTGCTCTACCGACTGAGCTAGCCAGGCGCCTTGTGAGTGTACATGTTCCGAAGGCATAGATGAGAAGGGCGTAGTACAATGCTTTTCCTTTATCGCCAGAAGCAGGCAAAAAGACGTTGACGTTACCGCGCTGCACCATGCACCACTGCTTGTACTCTGGAGTCTGGCACCTCACATCTGACCTCCAAGGTACACATTATGATTTATTATCTGTACAACGATTCGAGTTATATATTCTTAAGCTTTCATTCATTTCTGTTGAATCAATCCATGGAAGGCAATAAGTGGGGTGAATTTAAAATTGCTCCATTTGCCAACCCCAAGTACTGTCAATTTGAAAATACCAAATGCTACTCAATTCTCAACTACTTATTACCGATTAGAAATTCCAAACTCGTGTCCCAATTAATGAGGTAATTTAATTGTCAAGCCGTATTAACTTGACAAAAAATATTGAATTTGACCGATTTTTTTATTATTAAAGAAACACACAACACGTAACGCAAAGGTGAAGTACTTCTTAACAATATTTTTGTAAAAAAATTGATACACTCTCCTTCAACTTAGAAGGAACTATACAAAATACAATTTAGTAGGAAGTGTGGGCTCTAATTGTTAATTCACGTAATTTTTAATATTTTTCATGTCCGAAGTCGGATTAATGCATGCGGTTTATGCCCGAGTTCCTTTACGTATGATGCGCTAAAATATTACAATCCTGAGTTGTGAGGTATCTATTAAAATTAAGATTGTCATGAAATTAGAATAGCACAGAGACAAAAAAGTGATTGCGACCCCAGTAGGAATCGAAGGCTGGCACAGGGCGCAGATTATAAGAAGCACTTTCAAGCTCCTAAATTTCGAGAAGGTGTTGTGGTCTGAGCGAGTAGTACTCGAGTATAAACTTGCCAACTCTTCACTTCAGGGATGAACATGAGGTGAACCTTTCCTCTATGAAACCTGGGAGAGGAGGCCAAACTCCTAGTAGAAACTAAAAAACCCAAAACAGTAAAAAAAAATTTTTTTTTTTTTTGCAAACTTAAAAACAATTTGAAGCCAAGGAGCAAACATACGAAATGTCACAATCGTGGGTTAAATAAGTGTTTGGAATCTTTGAAACTTACTTTTCTACAAATCATTTTTATTAGTCTTGAACTTTTATCTGAAACCTGGTACTTTATTAAGCTTCAAATTGTACATACTACTACTACTACTACTACTAATAATAATAATAATTAATGAGGAAAATTAATTCTCCAGTCCACATTAACTTGACAATAAAATATTGAATTTGACCGTGTTTTCTTTTATAGAAACACAAAGACAACATCACCTAACACCAACAAAGTCAAACTGCTTATTGACCAATAGTTTTACGAAAGGCGTTCACATGATTCAAACAAATTGATTCACCTTCCTTCAACTTTGAAGGAACTATACAAAACATTTTAGTCGCAAGTGTGGGCTCTAATTGTTGATTCTCGGAATTTTTAATATTTTCCAATATATCCGATTAATGCAGCCCGAGTCCCTTGACGTGCTTTGCATGGTACGATAAAATATCAAATCATATTTTGATAGGCATGGATTAAAATTAAGACATGTCATGAAATTAGAACAACAGAGAGACAAAAAAGTGATTGGGACTGCAGTAGGAATCGAAGGCTGGAACAGGGAGCAGGGTTTAAGAAGAGCTTTCTATTTTTTTTCCAATTTATTGATTAAAACGTGAAGTAGGAGCAAACATACGAAATGTCATCATCATTGGTCAAAAATAAATTGAAAACTGAAAACACGGTTCCGCTAATTAATAAACCGGCGTTAATTTGTAGTTACATACTGCAGACGCAGACGCAGACGCAGACAGAGCAAGTTGATGCGATTTGAATAGCATATTTCAGATTTTTTCAAAATATTTATTTTCTTTTTTGTTGTATATTTTTTCATGTATTCAATGCTTCTCTAATTTCGGTCCATATTTTGGAGTTTCTACACAAATGTACGTAACCACTTTCACGGCAAATGTTGACACTTTTTTACCTACGTGGACGGTACAGAGTACAGACCCGTACGTAACCACAGACAACATACATATGTTGTTTGGTTACACGGTTTTTCGCATAAGGCGGAAAAGGTACCTTCTACCGAAGGTATATGCATTTCACCAAGCCTTCGAAATGTCAAGTCAAGGCTACAGCCTTGACCTACAGCCGCTCCTTCGAGGACTTACCAATTATAAATGTTGAATTTTCATATGCAGATAATAAAACTTGTTTGAATACTTTTTAGTGCGCCGCGAAGGTATATTTCGTGTCTTTTTCGACATTTGTTTTTATTGAAGCTATGTAATTGTTTCCATTCCATTACATGCCTTTATTATTTTTTATTCAAATTTTGTATGGTTTTAGATCTTGGCAGTATCTTATTTCGGAGTTTCCAACGTTTTTACGCCTAGATTTTAATTTGATGTTGTTCAACATGGAAAGCTTTCTAATTTCCAATCACATTCTCCAGCTATCTTTGAAAGTACAGACGAGATAATAAAATTAGAACGTCTTTGCAATTTGAAGCAGCTTTCTTGAGCGTAAGACAGTCCTGTTTCCGCCCGTCTTTCTTTAAACAATTTCAAATGGAACCAGGGAAGCTTCTTCTAAGAGAATTCTCATGTTCATCGATCATCAGAGGTACTACGTGAAGTGTATCTCCGCAGTTAGCGGATACTTAGACGAGTCGGAAGTTGGAACACAAGATTCTGCAAGATTCATGAGTTGGTTCTCTGTCTTTAAAAATATAAATACGTATAATACTCGTAGTAGTACAGCGGCTCGTAAATGCATTTCAAGATGCAAGATCTCCAGCCCTTACTACGAACCATCAAACAAGATAGAACGCTATTTGTATTATTCATGAAACCAAGTAGTCTTCCGCACGGAGCCAATTTTGTGTGGTAGTAGATGCTCCAGCATATCCAAAAGTACGCCTAATTCAATTTTCAGAAGGATTTCAAGAAATAGTGGATTCAAATTCCGGATTTAAATTCAGATTTGTTTTCGGATTTTGGATTCGGATCCGGCTGAAGGCGGATGATTCATGCGGAGCACTATGTAAAAACCACTAGGCTTTTTAGAATCTCAACCTCAACTAATGTTTTGGTCATGCCTTTCAAGCTCGGATCGAATGTACCTGGGTTTATATTACGAACTGGGAATTGCGGACAGGGCTCTCTAAAGTTAGTCCGTTCATACGGTTTGCGGTTCCTGTTTGAAATCCGATGGGCTTGATAATGGTAATTGGTAAACTGTCTAAAAGGTATGCACTTTGCTCGATTCTGCGATGAAATTACATAATGGTTGGATATTTTACAACGCTAGATACTTTTGTAGATTGTAGAGTGTAGTGTCTAGCATTAGCACGTGAACTGCCTGCCCCTAAAAATTGCACAATTATCAGATTAACTGACAACGTTGAAATTATTAGTTTTAAATGTGCAAATTGTATACGGCGTATTTTTGCATATTTAAAAGTTTTAGTGCATATTTGATGGAATTCGAATTTTAATTGCATATTTTGGATTTTTAAGCATATATTGCACTTTTTACTACGTATTACAATTATCACACTTTTTGAAGTGAATGCCGGTTATATTGGGTTTTTTTAATTCAAAAAATTTTGCCGGCTTTTATATGGATCTTGTTTTGAATTTAAGAATATTATTAATTATTAATTGAATGTTCTCTTATATTGTGTACAAGTTTGCAATTCGACTGGTTGGATTGTATCTGTATATCAGGCATTTAATTTTCTAAATTTTAAATGACATTTTGCATCAAAACTCATTTTTATGGCATATTTTACTGCATGTATTGTACGCAATTTTAATGCTTCGATGCATATTTAAATGTGTCTAATTTACACAGCTTTAGAGCCTACGAGCCTTTCCAACATATTCGTTCAAATTTTTTTGCGGAATTTCTAGGAAATTAAATGAAATTAAATTCACACGAAAAGAGTAGCTTCGAAAATGGTAAGGTCATTCCTTTGCACTTACTTGCACGAGCATTTCAGCTTCAGCATACTTCCCAACTAATATACATAGAAATCGGCATGTACACTTTCCCTAAAAATAATCCACCTCGGAGTAATTTTGCTTAAACGAGAGCCTCTTCCGTGCAAAAGTACTGAGAATGCTTCATAATTGAGTTTTTAAAAAGCCCGTGTTTATAACTCGACTAATGTTAATACCTCGGAGCTCTCTCGGAACTTTTAAGCTGATTTGAAGTGAAAGTAGTGAGAAGCCCAAGAGAGGAACCTCGGGTCTCATCTCGTTAAACTTTCTATTTCAGACAGGGCAGAAGAAAATAGTTTTAGAAAAATTAATTGAGGAAGAGAGCCTGTCGTCCATATAGTTCAAGGGCATTATACAAACTTTTATTTTTATTGATTCTCCTCTCCCTTCTTGTTTTATACTTTTAAGTCGTCCAAATGGCAGGGCAGGATTAAGGAAGCAGACGTTGGCGGCTGTTGCGTAGAGTTAGATTTAATCGAATTATTTTTGAAAGTGCTAGTTTCGCATAAAATGTGTATTTTTTTCAAAATTATTTTGTGTTTGAATTTTTCAAGTCGATATTTCGAAAAATTATTGTATATATTTTAATCAAATAAGCAATATTTAGCAAAAAAACACAATTTTGTCTTTTTTTGTTGATCATTTAAAAGTATTTTCTATTTTTGATCGTATATTTACAATAGTTTGCCAAATGTCAATAATTTATAGAGCGCTTAAAAATGTTAATTTAATCCGGCGCATAATTAAAGACATGATTTTAATAATGCGAAGACAATTTTGCATATTATATTTTTATTGTTTTCTAATTTTGATACGATTTTTGAGTTTTATGGCAATTTTTGAAAATTTTCTTGCTAATTTTTTGTCACTTTTTGAATGGATAGTTGTGGTTTGATATTTTACCACTTTTCAACATTCCTTGTATTTTTGCACATTTTTTGGCTGGATTGGCGGTTTTTGTTAGATATTTTCATACATAGAATGGTTTTGAGCATTTTAACGCATATTTAAACCATTCATCCTTGCCGTTCTCTAATTATTGTGTCAAACGTTAAGAATTAAAGGAATTGCACACTGGAGAATAGATCTTGATTTAAACCTTCTCAACCTTGAGTGACATCTATATTTTATATTTTATCGCAAACTTGATCACTCAATGTATTGTATAAATTCATAGGTAAAAAGCGAACGGAATCTAGTTTTGTATCTTAAACTCGATCTCCAATAATAATATTACACATGTTTTCAAAAAAAAAGCAGCTAACAAAAGAAGTTCCACAAAAGACTTCGTTTATTTTTTACGGCCTGCCTTTTGACATAACAATAATACACTGTCATGCATATCTCTGTGTATTCATCAGAGAGTCGTGTCACTATCTTGTCCTTTCTTCTTCCCGATGCCATTTGACAGTTGACACATGGTTGACCGAAGAAGACTGGGTTCTCAGAAAATTCTGTACCGTGCAAAATAGGAAAAGCCAACATTTTATGGTTCATCTCAATTTTTTGTGACCACCTTTTCCCAGTGCCTTTAGAGATGAAGCTCCTTGGAAATGAAACGACTGACAAGGACTCTAGTTTCACAAAGCTCAATTCCAGTACCAATGCGGTTTGACTCCAAGACTAAAGAGACGCATTCAACACATTTCTGGCTTGAGGCTCACCGGAAACTAGAAAATGAGTCTTGGAAGATAGTGAAAGCCACGGAACCCACAGAACGCACACGTCAAGAAATTGGAGCCAAAGTGCTTTCATCTCACTTATTTAGTTGGACTTTGAACGGACTCGTCGGCTGGTAAAGAATTCCGGAGGTCATTGTGGTACAAAGTTTTTAATTAAATTGTTATTATTACGAAATTCAATTCATTATACCCCAAAAATTATATAATACTGAAATCTCTTAATTATCATAATAATGACTGAATTTAGCTCAAATAAACAATAGAGGAAGATGTTAATCGCTGCTGAGGCCACTATCACTGGGCCCATATACCAGCACCATCCTGTAATATGCTCAGCAAAAAATTAAGCTCTTACACAAATTTTTATGAAATTTATGCGCAGCAAGCATCATTAATTAGTTACCAATCTTTAAGAACCCAACTGTAATATTTTTATCTGATATAAAATCGTGAGACCAAAAACCGTGTAACACAAGCCTGCTTCAATTAATACGGATCAAATGCCGCGCAATTTCATTAGACAGAAATGCCGTTTCACTTCGAATTTGACATTTTAAAAATACGTGGGTTTTTCTTGTCGCGGTAGTTGTGTCGCAACTTTTAGTCTTGCGGCTTTTTATCCGGTCTGGCCCTTATTGTTACCGCGTAGTTTTGGTCGTATTTTCTTTTCACCCATGGATTCAAATAAGATACTTATGTATTTCTTTGCTGGAACTCAAAACACAACTTTTGACAGACGTTATGGCAATACAATAACTGACAGATGCATGGAGACAACGTGATGGGCCTGACAAAGGATTTCTTACCTCGTTCTCTGTACTTTCCCGTACAAAAACAAAGTAAGTTCCTTGTCTTAAACCGCCCCTTCTGGTGAAAGTTTGGAAAGGTACAAAGGAGAAAATATGATACTGACACTCTAGTAGCTCTCCATTATTCAGTGAGCCTCCAGCTTTGTTTTCAACGCAGAGAAATCAATACGTGTATGAATGCGTTATAACAAGGTAGTTTGAATTTGAAACCAACCACAATGTTCCCATCATTAAGTCTGAACTAACAACTAAGACACTCATTAGTATTAACGGGATTAGTATTTAGCCGATACATAATGAACCCATTTCGAGATACACTGAGCCATGTTCAGGATTTTAATCGGGTTTCGGGAAGTCTTCCGCAAAATAAAGTAGGCCATACCAAACGAAAGCGGAGAGGATGAGTTGAGGCTGAAGCACATATAAGATGAATGAAATGGGAACACACGGTAGCTAGAACATGACGAATTTGGGATAACCACGCAAAGAATATCCACTTTGGAGTAAGTAGTTATTTTCCTAAAAGGTGTGTATTTTACTTATAATTTATAAACTTGATTTAAGGTGTTACAACTTTTGGTCGGTTCAGTTTTGAATTTATCGTTCTCAGTTGACAGTGTGCACAGACGACAGTGACAGTACAACCCTTCGAATTTCCCTCTATTTACAATGTGCTTATTTACTTACCGAAAACCGAAACTTCTCTTGACCTAACATATTGCATGCACAAGAACCAATCTGCTTACATTTAGATTTAGCATATCATATGCATATTGTTTTGATATTTAATTACGATGCGGTGTTCACTTACAATAATTCTCCCTATGCTCACATCCTTGCAGTTTGAAGTTCTGCACGGAGTCGGGATCGGGACGTCGGAAGACTATGTGGTACCATCCGAGAAAACGCTTATCCAGAAACCCCAAGTCCAAAACTGGCTGAGAAAACTCATATCCAGAAACTCCAAGTCCAAAACTGGCTGAGAAAACTCATATCCAGAAACTCCAAGACTGGCTAATCGTCGCTTACGCAGTTCATGCAAAAATCGATTGACGTTGACCAGATCCCTATTCGAGCAGTTCGCCTAATTAAAACCTACTACGAGATTGCGAAACCAATTCCATGAATTTTTCGAACTTTGCAGAGGGTTTAGGTTATTATGAAAAGCAGAGGTCTGCCGTCATTGGCTCGAAGTCTGATCCGAAATACCTGATCCGTTCCGATGCCTGTTAGGATTCTGCCTTTATATAAATTAAAACTTCAAATACGCGTAGTAGGTCCTTAATTCGGTTGAAACTTCAGTATTCGAATACATTTAATAACAGCATTCTAGAACAAAACCGGAAAGCTAGGAAGGCTGAATTGTCCTGCCAATATCATTTGGATTGGAGGATCGTGCAGACCAGCGTGTAATACCATAATTGTGAGCAGGAGCAGCTTTCACAGTTTTTCTGGAGGCGAGATTCCATTACGGCACTTGGTTCTGCTAATCGAGTCTCGGGGAGTCTTCCGCCGCAAAATAAAGTAGAATTTTGACCAGACGGAGAGATTGGTCGATAAGCACGTCTGTACGAAATCGGCACGAACCGAGAAAAGGAATTCTTGCCAGTCGAATATGTACTCAACTTCCTGAATTGGGTTTTCTTCATACTAAATCGGACGATACATACGGTAAGCTTAGAAATCCAGTCGAAAGTAGCAGCGTCTTAGAAATCCTACCTCGAATCTCGATTGAAACAAACAAATAGAAAATAAATTTGATTTTGGAGAAAATAACAAAAAAATCTACTAATGAAACATATGTTGTGAAATACATGGAAATGTCAGGCATCATTAGACTTTCTGAACTTTTCTGTTTTGGGTTCAAACATTTTACAACTTGAGTACGTGTATTGCAAAGTCCGTATTTGGAAATTAAATAATAACCATGGGATATTGAAAAAACAAACTTTTTAGCATTTTTGCATAAAATAGAGAATGTGAATGTTGAAAACTCATATTTTTCAAATAAAAGCACATACCCACAGATAAACAAATATTGGAGTGTGAAAGCAACCGTTGTCTTGTTCTTGGGAAATATGCATGATCGTGACTATTGATTATGAGGATGATTCCATGCCACGTAAACATATAGTGGGCGTTTCTTAGAAAAGTCTAATAACGTCAGAAATCAAAGGTCTCAAGTAATTTGGAGTAGAAGACCAGAGTTCCAATTTATCGACATTCCTTGGCTCATTTGTCAAAGATATCGTATGAGAACTGAGAACTGAGAACAACATTTTTAAGGGGTATCCAATTACACAGGATCACAACTATTCCAGGAATTGAACTGTACTGTCAGGCAGTAGTATTGTAGAAAAAGTGTCTTTAAGTACAACTACATACTCAAGTTGGAAGGAAGCACATTTAAAAGGATGAACAGACAACTGAATCAAAACATGTGATTAGCGAAAATAGAAAGGCGTAACTGACTGATAAACATTTCATTATTGTTCTCCCAATTCACAATCAACATCAACAGTAAACATCGGCAATTATACATATGTATCAGGTACCTACTAGGCAAATGTTGGCTTGGCTTTAAACGTCCATAAGGAATTGTGTTGGGATAATTAGATCTCCTCAGTCAATACTGATCGTAGATTCTCGGCGTTTGCTGCTACAAACTGAGAAATAATCAATCTACAAATTGATGGAGACCGTTTTGTGATTAGTGGTCACTGAAAGTGTCCAAGTTTGACTGAATCCCAGTCACAATGTTGGGCAGTTATAACTTTTTTCATCACCATTGACTGAAGAGATCCAAATTTCCCGAATCAATATCATCAGTGATTACTTCACTCAAAAGTGAATGGGCAGAAGCGCCAAAGCCGTAATTCTCGTATTCAATTTTGTCAAATAGCTTCTGAAAATTTTTCGGCGAATTCATTTTGCTAAAGCCGACTATAGCCAGTGGCTACGCCAAAATATGTACCAGACCCTTAACACTCAAAAATACAACCATCAATCAGTCTGAAACGGTGCTCCGTCATGAAACTAACAAAATTGGCAAAAATTTGAATGATTTGACATTCAAATTGGCAAAAACTTGATATGGACAGTACAGGAGTGCTACCCAGTTTGTCTAACGCTCTTTTATCATATTTCTAATTATTGATTTTAATTAAATCCGCTTTCGTCGTCAAAAATTGTTTATTTAAATTGCTGCAGAAAGTATAGGTCTATTAACGATGTGCCAATATATATAAATATAACATTTAGACCTAGTTTGACCGAATATCAGCTCACATGCGGACCACCCGTGTAAAACATGCCTGAACATTACATACATACTACGACACCTTTAGCAATTTTGGTTCTTGTGGATCGCTCTCAAATGTAAAAAATTTGGGGAAACAGAAAGAAAGCTACTATAGACATACTGTAGGATGAAACACTGCAGTGAACACCTTTCCACATTTTAAATAGAATAAAATCTCATTTCCTTCATCCATGCCCCAAGTTCCATCTCCGTCCCGTCCTCATCTTCCTGTTTTATAGCTCCTTTGTCTCATTCAGTTGCTGAACGCTCATTTCGTAATTTTAAAAACTGAGAAGGAGAGAGGAAGAAATCCTTTCGCATCTGCACTATACTTATAGGTATGAGTATACGCAATGCATGTATCAAATCTCCTTCCACTCTGGACGAACAAAGGGTGAGACGTACGTTGTCTCCGTCCCCACTCTCAATATTGCTTTGTTTGTATACTGTCTACTGGCTGCCATCGGATATGTTACAGTTCGTTTCCAGCTTCAGGGTGAAATTGCATGTATCTTCACTTCATTGAAAAGCAAGATTACGACTGTAAATGGTCTACTATGTAAAAAACATTTATATTCCTGGGCTCGTTCCAGAATTTTTAAATTAAGGTATCAACGATTTACACGTATCTGGCTCCAATTACCAAATTTTATGACGCATGCTTCTGTATTTTTTATAATTTAAGCACGAAGGTGAATATTTTGAAGTTCAGTGTCTTATTTCAACACTTTTGTTGCACACCTTGACACTTTTTGAGATTATTTTTATTTTGCATTAATGTGTTTACATTTTTTTGCCGGTTTGTAATTATTCCTGGAAAGATCCTGGTTTGGAATTTCTAAAAATGTTGCGGGGTTGATTTAATTGTGTTCAACATGTTTTGCGTGTAGTGCCGTTTATATAAAGTACCTATTTTTTTATGCTAAAAAGTCAAAATAAACAATTTTCAAGGGCCAATTATGGATGTACTGAGCAGCATACTATGGCAAAATCGTTCCAGAAATCCAAGCTAGACTTCAACACAAGTATCGCACTTAAGGGAAAAGAGAGGGGAGAAACTCCATTCCCATGTTAAATGAAGACCAAGGAAAACAAGCGGCCCAAACTCACAAAAGAAGGAAACCGAAGAAGGTAAAAGGCTGAAGAATAAAAACGCATTTTCTCCAAATGAAGAAAGAACTAGAAAGTCAAACCACGCCAACCACTCTATGTAGTCCACAGTGTATTTCCCATCAAATCCGCTCATAGTGCAAAGTCATGCAAGCACATCAAGTACCAGTCAGTCTTCAGGCTACATTTTTGAAATCACAATCTAGGAAAATCCAAGTCACCAAGTAATATTGTAATACACGCCTGATCTCAGATCTCAATTATTTTCAAATAAATTCATCAAAAAAATGTATAACATATATTTCATAAAATTATAATGATCCTAGGCTATCTCGCAAAATAAAATGTAAAATTATGAAGTCGAACCGTAACATATTCTACGTACAAAACTATAGTTCTACAATGCGTCTACTTTTCCAAATTCTAAACTTTTCACGGATCAAAACAACCGTATTTGTCTCTGTGTTCTGGGAAATCAAGAACAGAAAATAGAATCCACTGATGTCTCAACTACAATAGATACGTCAAGCATTCGATACATTGGAAAGCCGAAGCTAACAAAACGCCTTTCATTTCCACAGTATCGTAAACTGAGATGCCTTCACGTGTGGTATGCAAGTGGATAATGGCAGGACAATTTACAATATGTGATAAGCTTTCTAACGTAGTAGACGTGGGCGAACGGCGAACAGATAAAATTTCTCCTGGATATACGGGAAAATAGATTTGTCCTGCATCACAAACAGTAATGTTCGTTACGGAATTGAATTTGAAGTCAACTGTTGTTGGCTATTGATTTGGAAGGCACGGTCCAAGCAATAGGATCTCAAATTTCGTGAATGTGTGTACAAATAGACGTATATTGAAAACATTTACAGAAGCCTAAAGAACTTAAGTTAGTTCAAAAAAAATAATATAATAATACAGTGCTACGACCTTGTATTGTATTTTAATTTCTTTTTGGCACAGATTTTGGAGTTGTAACTTTGGTCTAAAAATATTTAACTGTTTTAATGAATCCATATATTTTGATTTAGTTTATGTGCTTAATTTAATTGTATACCATCGTTTGTTCTTTTATTTTAACTTAATTATTAGGTTTAGCTTGGTTATTTAATTTTTAAAAAACTTTTTCCTTTCTTTGATGCTAACTCAATTGCTTACTGCTTAATTTCATTTCAAGCTTTTAATTTGCATTTTACCATTATTGTTTAACTTCGCTTTAACTTCTTTGTTTAATTTAATATGCACTGCTTAATTTAGCATTTGAGATGTTAACTTGGTTTTTTATTTGAAAAATATTAACTTAGTATTTTTTTAATTTAAGTTAATTGCGCCCTGCATTGTTTAATTGTATTTAAATTTAAGTGTTTAATTCCATACCATAAATACTTGATTTGATTTTAAATTGATTTTTTATAGAATTTTAAGTACGGCAGCTATTAACTTGATTTTTTATAGAATTTTAAGTACGGCAGCTATTTAAAATCTTGATTTTTTTTTGAATAGACCTAAAGATTCAATTAAAATAAATTCCACAGAAGATGAGCTTTCAAACGCCATATAGCAGACATACGTCAAGATCAAATATCAAGAAGAGGAGGAGCTAACACCCAGCTTCAACTCCTGCTATTTCAAAGTAATCGATCCCAGCTGAGCTTAAGTGTCACTAAACTAGACCCCGACAGACGCTAGTATTTACAACATGGTAGAAACGACACTAATTTGAGCATTCAACGGGATTTAGTGAGGATCATGTTCATTTAAAACAAGGATGAGATCGTTTTTTTCTTGGAGTTGGTCGTTAGTGCGGACAGAGGAGTTGGTCGTTACTGAGCTCCGTCCTTCAAGCCCAAAAAAGTCTCAGGCTTTTTTAAGGAAGACCTTCTGAAAGGAATCTCATCTTCCCTTTTCATCTCGGAAACCAAATCGATTGGTTCGACCAACCCATCATCATCCTCTTCTCCACGTTCTACCAAAACTTCAGCTTCTTCTATTCCTCCATTCATTTCCCCTCAAAAAAAAAAATTCGTGCAGATTCAACGGGAAATTCCAGCCACTTGTGCTCCAGGCTTCCTATTGCTCCATATCGAAGTCACAGTTCAATAGTGGACTGACTTGGACTAAATCGTGTAGATCTCTAGTCTCATGTATTCATGTATACCTCTTTGTTCAGCGGATTAGTGGGATATTACCTACAGAGGGTATTCATTCCACAAATTCAATTCCAGCTCAAATTAAACTAGGCTTTCAGGCGGAATTGTGAGGGTTCTGCCGTTTCGTTCAACTTTTTCATTATATTCATTTCCTTTGAGCTTAGAACGTTCTCCAATACTAGAGATTTGAGAAATTTTTTACATAGGGTTTCTAAGGTACGAAACAGTAGGCAGACTTCAACCTGAGGGCCAGTAAATCTGCAAAATGCGTTTATTAGGCAAAGTCACTTTCACCGGCGTAAATTGAGATTCTTTGCAATCGGCTGCGTTTTTTTAGAAATAGCACTTCAAATTTTGTCGTAAGTATTATTATATAAAAATTTACTATTATAAAAGGGGACAAATATTCGGAGCGTTAATAAAAAGATTTTTGCAGCGCATAAAAATAATTTTGAACCCCAAAAATACCTTTAGAGGCATTAGAAAAATACATTTAGAGTGATATAGTAAAAGATTTCGCAGCGGATAAAAATACGTTTGGGGCGTTAAAAATTACATTTGGAGCTTGAATTCATTTTGATAAACGTGATGGTGGTCCAAACAAAATACAAAAGATCCATAACTGACTATTTCTTATTGTGAAACGTTGTTGGCCTTAGAATGTGACGAAACCGAAGCTAATTTAATATATAATTGAACAATAACAACTTATTTTTTCGCCATAAAAGTTATTCTTGCGCTCAAACAGTTTTTCTTACGCTCCTAAAGTTTTTCTTGTGTTTCATAAATTTTTTGGAGCTACACAAGTTTTTTATGCTCCAAATGTTAATTCTTGAGGTCAAAAAGTTTGTTTTGCGCTCCATATGGATATTTATGCGCTTGAGGTGGGTTGTTAAAAGTTTAGTAAAATCTCACACTTATAAAAATATCGATAAAAAATATTTCACTTTACGCTGCACATTCAGCTAAAACGTTATTCGAATATGGCGCGAAAAATGTATATTTTACAAGATTGACAGCGTGAAGCGGCTCGCGTCCGTGAGTTGGCTAGAAGTAATTGAAGTAGACTGTTGGGCTAATGGTGTTGGACTAGAGATGCAGTATTGGACTGAGGATGGAATAGATGGCCTATTGTACTTAGAACCAATCTATTGTTTGTATGGGTCTGACGCTGACTAACTCCCTGGCTTGGGCTAAGTC
>JAQFYU010000413.1:0-22853 GCA_034694905.1 Ceratophysella granulata | reverse complement strand
CGAGTGCTCGCAGCGGGTTTTTTCCTCTCTTCCCCTTCCAAGGGGATGGAACTGGGTTCTGACTGCCACACGGACTATGCTTCTCTCAACTCCGTCTGTTGTGGGGTGCGCGGAGCCTTGCGCAGACCTCTCCTCAGCCAAACATTCCCACCGTAGTGACTCTGTGAAGAACATCATGGGCGAAGGAGACTCGGACGAGGACTGAGGCAATTAGGCGTACCAAGGACCCTACGAGCCCTCAAGTGCTCTCCCAGTGACTGTGAACCCAGTGACCCTCATCTCAACTCCCTTCTCACTCCACTGCTCGGCTGCATGGGTTGACCTGGACGGACGGGATGGGTTTGGTGCGGGTCTGAAGCCCACTACGGGACTACTGAGGATGGACATGGAGCAAGGGCTCACGGAGGACTCGGTCATCTCCGTGTACACGGCAGGCGGGCTGCCAGGTCGTGTGATCCTCACGAGACGTGGTGTGGGTGGGGGGACGGAGTGTCTGGAAGATGGGACGGCTCTGCTCGTGGAGCAGGACGTGAGTGTCAAGTACAGTGAGGACGGGAAGTACGGGGAGGAGGAACTGGAGGAGCAGGACGTGGAGCTGGAGGAAGGGGATGTGGAGCTGGAGGAGCAGGAGCTGCAGGAGGAGCATGGTGGGTCAGAGGGCGGGGGTCAGCTCGCCCTCCCCCTCTCCCTCCATCATCTCCATCACCATCATCACCACCACGCCGGGCAGACGGAACTGTTCAGCTCACCTGCCCTGGGGCTGCTGACCGGGGGTGGACGAGGGGGGACGGGCATGAGCCGCGTGGTGGTTGTCACGTCGCATGGAGCACTAGGGGGCGGCGGAGCTCAGGCCGCCCTGAACACCCACACTCTCACACTGCACCGGATCCAGGTGAAGCAGGAAGAACTCCAGACGGCAGCCGAAGACCTTTCACTCTCCAACACGGCCGAGTCTCAGTCAGTCGTTCCCTCCGCTCCGAGCAGCACGTCACTCCCGAGTCTCGGTCTGACACTCGGACACTCGGCCCTTCAACAGGCCCTTCGCTTCCACGCCCCCGCATCCCTCCTCCTCACGCATCATCTGGGGGAAAACAAGCAGGCCGGTCAGCTCACTGTCATCGTCCCACCCGGCCCACCTGACCAGGAGGACTCCGCCGGTCCGCTCGACTCCCCTGAAGGGACCGAGCTCCTCCACTCACCCAAGTTGTCACCTTCGTCTGCCGGGATCTCCGTGTCCGTGGCGAGCATGATTGAGGCGTCGGACTTTCACCGCGGACTCCAGACGGAGCACGGAGGCTATCAGGCCCTGAGCAGCGTGAACGGACGGCTGTCGCCGCAGGGCTTCTCGCCCGGCACGTCTTCTTCCCAGTACGCCACCCTCACACCGCTCCAACCCCTCCCGCCCATCTCCACCATGTCAGACAAGTTTGCGTACGGACATGGCGGGAACGTGGCGGGTTCTTTCACCGTCATGCACAACAATGGGTTGGGTCAGCTGGGCCTGGGCAACTCGCCCTACTCCGCCTACGACAAACTCCCTTCCATGGGTCTCTCCCCGCCCCACTACTCCTCTCCCACCAACGGACTCGGACTCAGTCTCACCCACCATCATCACCACCACCAGCAGTCACCCTCCATGTCACCCCACCACTACGGACAGAACGGACTCGGTTCCAGCCCCAAACCCCTCTCGCCCAACGGCTACGAGAGCTATGGAAGCAGTTCGGGTGGGAACGGGCCACGAGACCTGAGGGCTTCTCTCCATTCCGCCGCCCCACCCCACTCCCCTTCCCTCTCCCCACCCAGTTCTCAGCTCCAGCATCATCACAACTCGCCACCGGGAGGGATGGGGTTCGGAGGTGGTGGACAAGGGCCGGCGGTCAACGGTCTTCAATCCCTCAGCCCGCATCTCACGCCGCACAACTCTCCACCACTGGCAGGAGCCACAGCCATCGTGGTATCCCACCGAGAACCCGCCCCGTCGCCCCATACTTCCAGCCCACCCCAACAACAACAACAGGCACAACATCATCATCACACGGCTCAGCAAGGTCACGGGACGGGTGGGAGCAAAGGAAGTGGGCCGAACCTGACGGCGACACCGGCAGGGTCAGGAAACAGTGGAGCTTCCTCCGTGTCCGGCTCGGGCGAGTTGGAGGAAATTAATACAAAGGAACTGGCTGCGAGGATTAGTGCGGAGTTGAAGCGGTATAGCATTCCGCAGGCCATCTTCGCACAGCGGGTACTGTGTCGGTCACAAGGGACGCTCTCGGACTTGCTCAGGAATCCCAAACCTTGGTCCAAGCTCAAGTCAGGCAGGGAAACGTTTCGAAGAATGTGGAAGTGGCTCCAAGAACCTGAATTCCAACGCATGTCAGCCCTACGACTTGCAGGTGAGCTAAAAAGTAAATAAAACTTTCATTACTTCTTTCCACTAATTACTATTTACGTCTTCAAGCTTCTCCGCTTATTGTTCTAATCCAAAGGTCATCACACGACTTTCCGCAGAAGTGAAAATGTTGGTTTCTCTAGCTGAAAAAATGAATTTAGCTGACATTCTGAAAAACACATGCATACAAATCAGAGTTTTGTAGATCAGCAAAGAATTCAGTAGCCTCATCCATTCGAAAATTTCTTTTTTAGATTTAGGTGTACAATACATAAAGCCACATTTACAGGTGAAGAATCCGGTTTTATTTTGAAAACTTCGGATGAATGATTCATCTACCAGATGATCATTTAGAAACTATTTTGAGCAATTTAATTTAACTTTTGTAGATGTTGCTAAAGTTGAGTTAAATTCACTCATTCACTTCTCGGATGAAGACTTGAATCCGTTCGGAAGTTTGTGAGATGGCCCTCGTATTTTGCATTCAATATTCATCTTAACCCAAAGCATCGAACATACTGTTTAGGACAATAGCCAAATGAAAGTCAAATCATTCTCAGTAATTCATTGTGTGGCAGGTGGAACACGGACAAGTTCACTCTGCAAAATGCATAACGCGAAACGCGAAACATTAGAACGATGGAGTAAGCCAAGCCAGCCAAGTCTGAATATTCGTAGGCCGGACTTTCACTTTTCCACTTCTTGTTTTGAAAGGAAGAAGAGCCATTTGGCATTTGGCATTTGAGCCCAGCCAGACTGAAAATATGTTTATGCCCTTTTGGGCTTGAAGAGTTTTGGGTTTTGGAGACGAGCCCTTTGAAAAGTACATAAACAGTCCATGGTGGGTTTGAGTGGCAAGTGTAGCCGTCTCAAGTACATGATGAAACTTTTACAACTGCGGAGGAGGGGTGGACGGGTTCTATTACTTCCAATGTAAACTCATGCAACATTGTAGAACCTCCTGCAGTCAAACACCTTTGAAATGAGTATATTGGATATTTGAAAGCATGTACACAAAGCAGGAGGTAACATTCGGAGGTAACATCAAGGCCTGGCTTATTCGGTCATATGTTAAATGGCTGAGCGATACCGATGACTCATTGTACCCGATTTTCGAGTTTTTCAAGTGTTTGGGAAGCCGGGTTGAATATTGGTTGGATGTTATGTTGCTTTCTTTCTTCTAGTCGGGTCTCCACGTGCTCCAGCACATGGTTTCGATTTTCCAGATTAAGAGCAGAGGTTCATGGCACAGATCAATAAGTTCCTGCTTTTTCAATTCACAGCCCAGTCTCCTTTCTATGTCATGGAAACGAACTTGCAAGTTGGTCTAATTAGAAGATTAGAGGTCATAGACTCATTTTGACATGCAGATGCCATTCAAGCAGATTATCCGTCTGTCTGTCCCTCTGTCCGTCCTGATAATTTTTTTCAAGTTGAAATTTCAAACATGCTATTTGCCATTTATTTTACGTATTGCTGGAATCATGTATTATAAAACCAAATTGGTTTCCCCCAAGAATGAGAAAATTCTGAGCCGCTCCAAGATTAACATTTAATTGTCATGCGGGGATTCTAAACCATGAAATTCAAAACAAAGCTCAACAAATTACATGGAACAAATTTACAAACTTGGAAAGTACCTGATTTGTAGCTCTAGGTTTGCTTAATTGAGCTCTTGAGCTAATTCACGTATCACATAGTAAAATGGTGTGATATATTTTCTAATTATTAATTTGAGGTTGAAACAAACATAATTTGTGGAATTTAAAAATATGATTTATTTAAGAAATATAGTTGAAATTACATTTTCGAGTAATTTACCCAAATTTTGATAAATAGGGGGATTCATGGTTTGGTTATGCATATTCTTCAGAAACTGACAACTGATGACCAATTGTTCAGGTTAGGCGGGTAGGTGTATTCTTCTTTTCAGGAAACGGGTTGAGCACGTCCGTATTTGAGTGTGTAGGGAATTGTATGGGAAGCATGTGATTGGGATTACGTGTTCCGAGGAAATGAAGGGAAAGGGTTATCCGGAGAGTCAAAGTAATTTCTGGTCTGATTAAATGTCCAAGATGTACACATTTTCGGGAGGCCATGAAGGAAGGGGAAATAAATAGACGTGCATTCGAGGAAGGAAGAGCCGTGATGGTTCATTGTCCAAAACCAAAAGCTTCCACTTTTAGATTATATAAAAAGGTTTTAACGAATTCAATGTAAATTAGTCGCGAAAACAATTCGTTTTAGTTGAATTTTGGGTGAATTTTTGAAAGTCAAACGAAATAGTTTGATGAATATATTGAAGCCTTCATTAGCTTCGTTAATATTACTTCAGGCATGTTAGTTCTTTCAATTATTAAAACTAGAGCTTATGCCTGCTCAAGTCTGAGTGTTCGGAAGGGAAATGATATTACTCCTGGCATGTTGTCTGTCAATAGCTCCGAACCTAAAGTTGTTCAACTTTCCAAAAGTCAAGCTAGATTTGTACATACATATATTAGGAAAGAGAAGCAAAGGCTTTCGTGTCAGTCATAAGGTACAAGGTACAACTTACCAAGAAACTTTCACTATGCGTCCCAAAGTCTGATGACTTTGGAGCTAGCGTGTAAGTACTTACCTATTATTCAAATGGGCGGACAATTGAACATGTCGTAGTCATCCGATTTTACCTGCGTAATTCCTTGCATTCATTCTTTAATTCGGCTAGGAAAAATCATAAAATCCGGCAGGATTTTGACTCTTTTCACAAAAGAAGCTTTGAAAATCGAAAAGTAAGAGAAAGTATCATAATTCTTCTAGTATGCAATCATGAGAAAAGAAGTCCGTCATGATGACCATTCCGAATGCGTATTATTTGTAGTTTCACTTTGGTCTATTTATTTGTTTCCTAGCCCTGGCATTAGTGTCATTAGTCAACTTGAGTACCTTTGGGTATCATGCTGAATGTTGCATGTCCAGAGGTTCTAATGCCTAATTGCTCGGCTAGAACATTACATGTTGTTGCTACGATGAAACCAAACTACAGTTGTATTCCCGACATCCCGACCTGAAATACGTATCAGAGTTGAATTTGTAAGAAAGTCCTGATTATGAATTCGCGATTTTGCATAGATGGGCAAGATGCATGGTCACGAATTTACAAATTACTGTCAAATCCGAAATATTTTCAAAATGTAAATGACAAATCTTCAAATTACGTCAGAATCTTGAACTAGTAGCCAAATGTGTTACATGTTACGAAAGCTGATTTTAAAAAATGTATCAGGGTAGAGCTGTATCCATTAAAAATCAAGGAAATTGGCAAGATTTCAATTCTTCATTCAAAATCAAAATCATGATTTTCAAATCAAACTTATGTGTGATTTCATAAATATATTTAGAAATGCATTATTTCACATTTCATCTGAAAATGTAAATTATGAAATACTGACGAAAGCATTCAAAATGTACTAATCAATAAATATATTTTTAGATGGTTCTTAAATTATGTTTAAATTACGTTATCGTTGATCATAGGCATAATTTCTCAGTGTAAATCTTCATAGTGCATGCATTCAAAAATTCGAAACATTACCTGAAAACTGAAAAATGGACACAAGAATGGAAAATTCGGCTATACTTTTAATTTTCACACAAACCTAAGTTTATTGAATTCTACTCTTTAGTTCAGGCTGAAAAATCTGTCAAAAACGGAACGATTCCCATACCCACCCTGTACAACTTGTTTGTGAAGCATTCTGTACTTTTCTAAAAGTTCCGTGTGACTGTTCTCATGCTGGATTGCTGGATTGCTAGATGCATGACTTGACAAACACTATTCCCTACACTCCACTTGACTTGTTTTCTTCCTTCCTCACTCACTCCCTTGATTCCCGTTTTCCTTTCTTTTTTCAAAACTGTATTTTAGAGTCTATTTGAAGCGCTGAAGTGGACTAAAGATATAATACGGCAGAGTCCCATGTAGACTCGTCTGACATGAGTGAAAACAAAGTCCTCCACTCTGACATGACACGTCTCGTTTTGTCCATTCAGTTCATGCGGGAAGAGAATAGACAGAAAAAAAAACTGTTCGTCTTTACAAAAAAATTCCTATTATTTTGATCATTCGTCCTGAGAAGCATGACTACAAAATAGGATTCGTGTAGAACGGACTCAAGGCCTTGTGTCCTAATCGGCAGAATGGATCTTTGTTGTCGAGTCTTTCCTTTCTACTTCCGTCGCATATATTCCAATACAATCCCCGTTCTCAGGGTTTTATGGAGATGAAGGATGACGTGTCCATTGACAGGGGATCACTGAGAAAACGGGTTTTTTTGAGTTCTCAATGCGGGCGAATTCTCGTTTTTTTTTAGTTGGATGGTGATATGGTAATTGTATGCACGAACTATGTTACAATACAACCGCTCCTTGCACTGTCGTACGAATGGATTTTAGAGGATTTAAACCGTAATATTATTAATAACAATTTACTCGCTAATTTTGTATTTAAATAAAAATCTGCCACGATTTTTCGATCGGATGTACGCATGTGAAATGAGAACTTGTTCTAAGCAAAAATCAAAATTATTTAAGCGGTTGAAAAATTAGAACTTTGATCTTAAATCATAATATAAATCTAATTGTCAGTAGAATAGATACATATAACACAAAGAAATCTCAATAAAATTCAAAAATGACCAAAAAGCAAAGAATTTTTTTTTTAAATTCAGAATTATAAAGGAAGCGCTGCTTCTAATCCTAGAATTTTTAAATCAAGAAGAACTATCACTACTGAAATATAGTATTTATGCCACTGAAACACTCTTAAATATATTTTTGATTTTAAAAGACTAATATGTGATCCAAACGATTATTGACAGCAAGCAATAAAAAAGTAGAAAAGATGCATAGGATTAAGTCAAATATGCGGCTGTGCAAAATTCCAGGAAATCCTGGAAAATTTGAAATTAATTTATAATATAATAAGGCTTTAAATAAAATAAGCCACATTTCTTATACATTAATCAAATCCTAAAACCAGTTAAACCAAAATGAACTTTGAATGCTTTCACCTGAAGGAAACACGAATTTAATCCGAGCATCATCATCGTGACTCGTGACCACATGAAGAACCTTAAAACTGAAGCTCTACTTCCCCGAATGTTAGCGTATGCAAACGATAAGCACTCGATACTACAGTTCATAGTCAAAAGCCCACAGTTGCCCGTTAGACGAGCCATTCAAGGTTAGCATTAGCGAGGAATAAATTTTAATCTGGTGGCCATGACTCGGGGCGAGAGTGAAGTGAGTGAGCATTTCCGACTTTGAGTCCGGTCATAAAGGCTGAGGGTCGGGGAATTGGGTGTACACGTACAGAACTACTACTGCCTTCTTCCACCAAACTACATAGGAGGAAAAGCAATGAGGAGAAAGTTGTGTAACACTTTGTACGAAAATATTAAGGAAAGACGGAAACTCGGCCTGATAACTGATATGAAGTCTGGCAGCTCAAGGGAACCTTCCCCTCCTGCCTGAACATCATCCTCACTCACTCGGGAGCTGGAACAGACGGCAGGATGGACTTCAATACGAGCCAGTTCCACTACACACACACAGTACACACAAAACGAACTCTCCGGAAGCTCAAGGAAAATTACACAATTCCCGCTGTTAGCGTTCTTCCGAGAAAATTCCATGGAAATTTAGGAGTAGCCCGATATTAACAATTTTGAGCCTGACATCTTTGGTTGCGTTATAGGCGAATGCGAAACACAAGTCCAATATCAAAAAATCAAATTCAATCTGTGGATTCGCTGCTTTATGTAGTCAGATTTCAGTCTGTGCAAATGGACAGCATATTACTGCAGGTGAATATCTTAGGCAAACATATATTAAGCAATAGAGAATAGTTGAAATTATAGCCGCTAGACGCCTGGAATTTAAAAGTAAAGGCTGTGATGGGAATAGGATCTGGGATGTAATATGTAATCAGAGCGAGTCAAACAAGTTAGAAAACCGGTATTCCTATTAAATCCCAGTATATCCCACTGTGATGTGATGGGATTTAATTTAGGAACCTGGTTTTCACGAGTAAATCTCTGTAACTTCCAGCAGATCACAATACTATTAAAGACTATTAAAACTATTAGATCGTGATATCATGTACAGTTTTTAAATACAATTTCTAAATACAACCTGTCACCCGTCCGAAGTTTAAAATCAAGCTGAATTTTTTTTTCGCTTGTGTTATTGTAGTAGAATGCGTTATTTACAACAATAAGCGTTAACATATATGAGCACTACATTGAGTTGGGATTGTAGTACGTAGTACGTAGAATGAAGAATGAGCGTGGTTCTTTTTCGTCTTTGGCAAGTTTTTTTTCGTTTTATTTTCGGTGTTGGTTTGGTTCCCGGTACCAGCTGGTGCTGACCGCCCTCACCTCCTACCTTATGCATGAGGCTGCAAAGTTCATATGCTTTCGGGGAAGAAGGGATGGATGTAGTCTTCATTCTCATAATAGGGTCCACGCCTCGGTAGTTGGTGAGGCCAAGTCAGATAGGAAATAGGCTTACGTTCACCTTAACTCGAGTCCAAGCGGATTTTCCTCTGTTCTGTGAAAGCCAAGTTGTCTCCTGTTGTATTTCATGTCTCTTGCCTCCTGTCTTTTCCATTATTCTGCCTATGAAGGACGTGTCACTCAGCTTATGGGGTGAGCCAGAAATTGAGCGAATTGAATGAATGAAGAGTTTAATTTTGGCTCAGAAGTTGAACCGGTAATTTATGGTCAGAAATATCAGAAGCACATTCCTACAAAATCAAAACATCTTGAGATCGTAGATTCATCCCAAAAAATCGTGCATCATCAACAAAACATGCAAAATTGATTAACTAAGAAGAAAGGTTGCAGTTTCAAAAAAATTGAGTCAAAGAGAAAATATAAACCAATAGAATTATTTGTAAGAACACACTTCAAAATTGTAATAAAAATATACAAAGCTTTAACTAAATCAACTTCTATGATTTTTTACGGTCAAACCATTTTATCTTTTTTGACGATTGTCATAAATACTTAGAGTATGTGCTTGTGGATATGTTAGGTGCTAAGCTACTACTACTCGTGCAAAAAGCTTGCTTCTGTGAATGCGTAAGCTCAGTGCAATGTCCTTTTCCCATGCTTTCCTTCAGATAATGGAGATGATGGAACCAAGCGTAGTTGGATGGATATATGGTTTGAGCAACAACGTCTAGTCTGAGTGCCTTCTGTTTGTTTACTAATTTCCTTTCAAATCCTTGTTTTTCCACCTGTCCCTGGCAACCGTCCACAAGGACGGAATAGTCTTGCGAAACAGTCCAGTCTGATCATGACTCATTCATTTGGCACATGAACGCTTTGTCACTTTCGGTTCTGCTTACGTAGACCGCAGGTATATCTTTTTGGAATTGCACTGCTGCCACTTCGAAAGGAAAGACAAATGACAAAGCCGGACTTAGAATATTCCAATTGCACTCATGTTATACTCCGAGACTGGGCGTATATTCACAATGCAAATTGAAAGATTTGCAGTAGTTTCGTCTGAGTTTAAAGGCACATGCTCCAATTTAGGCCCAATTTGTGGAATATCAAAAGGAAAAGCAGTAAACGTCTCTCAAGGTAGTTTTTGAAGGTTTTCCCATCAGTTTCACTTTACGGGCTACTGATTTGCTTCGTGGACTGCATAATAGTTAATATACACGAGCTTTCAATGAGAAGAAAGGAAGCGCTATTCGCAATTCAGTAGAAGATGATTTCTTGGAAATGCTCATTTTCTGAATCATCCAATTCAAATTGGAATCGAATCAAATGAGCTTCCTACTTCATAACGCAGCAAGGCCATTCAATATCGCTTCAGATTCCGACGATTTCACTGACGTGGGTAATGGTTATATCAGGGTTGTTGGGTGCCACATTCTGGGTGATATTGAGATATGGTTTAATTTGATCAAATCGAGCTGACTTAGTGAGGCCTAATTATGCTTTATGTAAAATTTCTTAGAAATGTCCTTTATTGAGGACCAGGGAGAACCAGGCTTTCATTATCGTTGTTTATTATTTTTTGAGGCTGCGGCTGCGTTGTTGTGAAGATGCGTCCTATTCCGCTTTCTTGTTGTGGTGAGGCCAAAATATGGTTTATGCATCTTTGGAATTTTGGAAGATTCTTCAAATCAAGCACTCCGGTTTTTTTGTTTTAACGCTTATGGATGAACGAGGCCAAATTATGGTTTATTTTAATGTTCGTGAATTTGTGAGCACAAAACTAGGTAAGGTTTTTAGAAGGTTTGCTATGCCGTCTTAGGCCAGGCTTCAATTGCGTTGGACCAAAAGTAGCCATCCATCTATGGTTGGAAAACAATCCTGGTTGATCTCCTTCTTTTGCCTTGGACTGAGATAATAAAGAGTTATATTTTTCGGGGTCAGTCCTTATGCTTGTAAAGTAATAGGCGGAAGAGTGGATGAGCTAAATTAGATTTGATATCATATTAGCCCGTATGAAAGTGATACTTTACCATCTCATCATGCTCATTACTCGGAGCCAGACGGACGACTGGAGGATGTGGGTTGAAAGCCTTCCCTTGCAGTCTTCCCACTCAGCCTCCTCTGCATCTCCATTGAATTGACGAGCCACGTATTGGGTTTCTTCGTTTCTGGAGAAAATAGGATCGTAATGGAAGGTGGTCCATCGTCCAAGCAGCCCAATAGTCCCAATGGAATTGATTCACCGCTCCATGACCAAATTCTAATTATGCTCAATACTTTTCTGCCTAAATGTGGAGGATGAGGGAATTGGGACAGCACAGAAGAGGTCAATTACAGAAAACTTCCTTTCGGACCTTGTAATCTAAGTCGACAGGATTGGTCATTAATATCGTCGTGGTTTGCTTGATACTAGCAAGCAACCCGGATTTTGAGGGTTTGTTTGTTTTGCGGAAAAGTCGCGGGCTTTGAGTTTGAATTTTTCTCAGTCAATAATTACATTCTAAAATATGAAAACAGTAGAGAATATAAAATATTATGTTGAGTTGGGTGATTGTAGTCCATTATTTAAGTTTAATTGAGATGAATTGAGCAAGTGTTTGGTTTGTGTGCGTCTTTGACATGAGTTTAGTGAGAATTTATGCTACAGTACTGATCAATTGAAACGACTTGAGTTTATGAAAAATATAAAAGCTCAATGAAAATGCTGGAATTTTTGCAGGACTGAGAGCGTTATTGGCACTTTGGGAACTAGTGATAGAGATTTAATGAGTTGAGTCTTGGGAAGTTTTGATAGATTGAGATTGATGTGAGTTGATTTAAAGTCGTTGGATAGCTGAATTTAGATGAGTTTTAGTTTTGGAAAGTGCTAACTTGAGATGAGTTGATCGAGAATTCGTAATTTTTGTTCGATTGAGATGAGTATAGCGTGAGTTTTGTAGAATTACGTAGAATTGGAATGAGTTGAGGTTGAGGGAGAACATTGACAAGTTTTGTTGTGTTGAAATGAGTTTGAGTTTGTGTGAGAAGTTTACGAAGTTTGGTTAGATTGAAATGAGTTGGGTGAGAATTGTGCATGTTTTGAGAAAGATTGAGATGAGTTAAGCGAGAGCTTTGCATTTGTTGCCAAATCGTGCAGAGTTCAGAGACAATTTGCATTATTTAAGCTTCAACAGATGAGTTCAATCAGGCTGATTTGAAATTATCCGAGAAATTAATATAAGTTGAGTGATTATATTTTATATTTTGACAAAACTGAGAAGATTTCCACACAAATCAAAATTCTTTCTTGACATGAATCAGGATTAACTTTTATTTGACATTTTGTTTCCTTCGAACTTGCAAGCTGATTTCAGAGTTAGGAAAATGAAATTGGCACACTTTAACATACTTTTTCCAGTCCATCGTACAATAAACGAACACCCAAACAATAATACAGGCTGCAGGACGTGGGCGTGAGAAGCGAACAGCGAGTCGAGTCTGGCTGGGCTGTCTAGGAGCCTGAACCGGACAAACAAAGAGATTAGGAGTTAACTGACGGAAATTGGTGAATATATATTTAGGTGAAGCGGAGTTTGGAATTCTGTTTGTTCCTCCTGCGCCCGGCTCATGAATGATGATGATGATAATGGTTGATTGGGCAGAGCGATAGCCTAATGACTCGACTCATTATTGAGAAATGCTCCCTCCGGTTCAGAAACCTCTGCCGAATTCAGAAGACTCTAATGCATCCACTTCTGTTGTCTCTGCTCACAGAAATATTATGACTCCGTTGTTAGTCTCCAATCTCAAATAGTCTCCGTCATCCCCTCAAATCATTATTATAATTACTAGTACGACTGTTCTCCACCAACTACTTCATGCTCTACATTGGTCTTTGTTGTTCTTAACCGCATTTCCCGGAATCGGGTTAAGCGGTAGATGGCCAAGGTTCAACTTTAAGCAGTAGACCTTTGGAGATATTCCATATTAAATATGAGACATCCTAAATCCAAACCCTTGATGACGCAGGATGCGGTCCGTGTTTTGTTGACATCTGAGAAATGTGGCGGATTCTAAGAAAGTTCTTCCAGTTTATGAGATTTTCCGACTGTCCCTTTAATGAGGTTACGGAGATGAGGACGATAGTGGACTCCCACTTAAGAAGAAGCCAGAGATGATCTCTGTAATTGATTATTATTTATCTCATTCTGGGCTCTTGCCCAGCTTAGTTCCAAGTTCCAACTTGAGCAGGATGTTCAGGTTTGAGCCAAATGATTAGCTCAGGCAGAGAAACAGGAAATTAAACTCACTTCCTTTCTCTCAGGCCGGATTAGAATTACACATGCTCAAACTTTCATCAAGATATACAGTTCCGCTTTTTAGTTTCAACTTTCCACAAATATATATATTTATTTACATATTTTGAGTAGTATAGCAATGATCAGCTTTTGTTTCTACTGTTTTATGTTTCATTTGCAATTTACAAAATATCGAAGCGTAGTCGGAATTCTTGCCATTTTTTTCGACATTTTGACATTTTTGGTAGGGATATGGAAAATGGACAGCACCTATGGCCTCAATTTAATCTTAATTTGACATAATATGTTGAATTGTGAAAGTGGAAATTTCGGGAAAATGAATTATAAAAATTCGATTGTATTTTAAGCTTGTGGATCTGATTAATATGAAATTTGTATTACACTTTCAAGGAATTAGACAAGTATTTGCAAATCAGCTCAAAAATCGAAGAACATCAAAATCTATTGACTTGTATTGTGTTTGGAAGTTTACGAGTAATTTCTTTGAAAGAATATCGCGCTTCACTGTTATTAGTGCTTACACAATCTTGTGTATTTATATGCATTATGCATCGTTCATGCACCATGTATGGATGCATGCTCTTGTCCTGTGTTTATCGCATCTGTGAAATGATTATGGGTATGGGATGCTTTGGAATGATAAAAGATATAAACACCTTGCCCGAGTCAGATGCCACATAATACAGCAATTGAATGCACCTTGTTGTATCTTGCACAATTCGGCAAGTGGACTTGTGGCTCTCCAATTTGAACAACACTTGCCTTATTTTTCAACATAGAACCGCGTTCTATTACCACAACCAAGAAATTGGTACAGCTCAGCGAGTTCCTGTTTTCCGTTGATATGTTCTGAATGCTTATTGGCATACAATTCTGTCTTACCCTGACAGCAGCGCAAAATATTTACAGAGCATCCATAAAATAAAAAGAAACTGTGAATTAAAGCTTACTAAATTATTCCGAACTATGCCCTTTACATTCGGCTAATGAAGGTATATTTCTGTCTCTGACCCCATCATTTAGCCTGTTGAGTATTAAGGCGGAGTGGACGGGCACGGGCGGATTGATGATAAGTGTAGGTGGATTGGCTGGGGAAAGAGTGAACAGTGGATTGCGTAGCGGACTGTCTTCCCATGCCCACGTCACGTTGTTGGCCTAATGCATAATGGAGAGTAATGAGAGGGTTGAAGTCCCCTTCACTTCATGAAATGAGACTGTAATTTCGGAGTTTCGGAGTCTACCCTTGTCCTGCTGAGTCTCCGTCTTTCTCTCCTTATTTAGAACAGAAGCCTTTTCCCCTTTATTATGACCAAACATGGAACGTCTATTAAAGGACGAGTTTTCTGAGGGTGAGAATGGAAATGGTTTCATCCTGGTACGGTCTTCCACCGAATAAATACACTACAAGATATGATTCATGCTCCCACCTCCGACTTGACACGGCTTCGGATTTAGGCATATACGTACTCCGAATACTGTGTCTGTTCAACTTTTGAGAATAAGTTGGTACAGGGTGATGACATGGTCACTAGCTCGGGTGTTTTGAATTCACAAAAGTGGAATCAAGACTATTGTTTTTTTACTTAAGTAAAAATTGGATAAAAGCAAGCATAATCAAAATATTCAACAGATTTTTTTTAATGGGTAAAAGTTAGACAAGTAGAAGAAATACAGGATGAAGCAATTAGCAACCATCACTATTCATAAAATACAGTTGACGTGTAAATTCTATATTCTATATTGTATGTTGTATGTTGTCTGTTCTGTCGCATAACAACTATTGTCAACAGAACTACCAGTGATCAATGCCTTGGCGACAACACAACTACACAATTCAATTTCCCCTACTTCTGGATTCAAAATATTTCAAATGTTGATGATGCTCCAGTTACAAACAGTACTATACAAGTCTCTCGACTGTCATAGCGACGTAATAAAATGCTAAATGGGCTACTGAAATAAGTAGTTCCAACTTGATATTCAATTCACGGGCTTCACAAAATTTGAAATTATACGGAGCTGCTCAACAGGTTAGGTGACAAGTGACCATACGGAACCGTACCGTACCAACCGTGGTCCGCATCATGCAAATTCACAACTCTGTTGTGACTACGTTGGGCAACTAGTTACTACATATTAAACTCCTTAAAATATGGGTTCTAAAAATGGAGACGAAAATCAGGTACACGTGTAGCGTGCGATGGCTTCTTGAAAAATTTGTATTTATTTAATAAAGTAAAATACTTCGGACAAAATTTAATTTTCTTAGACTACTAGGTAGAAAACCGGATGAAATAATAATAAAAATGAGATAACATAACTAAATTAAATGAAAATCAGATCAATAATAACAACAGATAAAATAAAAATTTAATAAAAACGATATTATCAAGGATATAAAATAAATAAAAAATCAATGGAACTGAAAAGGCTTCAAAATCTCAAATAATAGAATTAGAAATACTAAACAAAATCCGTTAACAAGCCTCTTATTTTGTTGTTTTTCAAAAATGAAGGTCCAAATGCTAAAAAATACAGAAAATTAACACAAAAATGACAGCAAATTCCAAAAAATTCATTCATAGCAACGACACCCTTTTTCCCTTTTGCAGCTCTATACGAATCTCTGCTAAAATCTGCTAAAGTGTCGGATATTATTGCCGAAAATCAAAATTGAGTAAGTATATTAAAATTGACTGAAATGATGTGGTCATAATTTCAAAAAACAAACAGTTTCAAACCATCAACTCACCCGGTGCATTTGACATTTTGAGAACCTCTGCACGTCCGATTCGGATAAATTATACTTGAGGCAATTAATCTAGCCTGAAGGGACGGGCGGGTAGCTGGGCCTCATGTCCGGCCAAAGCATTACTCAATGGAGCTGAGGGACTGAAGGAAGTCAGACTGGAGCTGGCCAGGTGTGAGCACTTTGTCTAGTCCTCAGGTGTGATCTGGGATAATGAAATATACGGGACTGAAGGCAGCCGGTTTCACGTGTGGCAAAGGCAGTCGACTTTCGTCTCGCTCCACTCACCAAGGCAGCACATTGTTCCCTCAAAACAAACTTTATTCAATTACAAGATCCGGGCTGGAAAGGGTTATATGAGTACATGGATAGGGTTTTTAATTCTGTACAATACACGCTGTCAGGTATCAGGAACTGACTCATGCCAAATTAGTATTCGGAAGGAAGGAGCAGGATAAAAAAATATAAAAAATCACACAAGTATTTTTATGAGCCAGCCCATTCTGCTCTAATCAGCGAGACTCGGGTCCAGGTTTCAAATCTCTATATTTATGAGGGTGAGGCAACGGGTTAGCACAGGAAGTACCGAGAGCAGATGGAAATTTCGGATCACCTGCGAACGAACAAGGCGGTTTTCCTTGTCTACAAAGTTCAGTAGATATAAAAATTACTCAGGGTATGCACACATCTTGCAGGAACTCAAATTAGGGGTAGTCCTGTTGCGCGTTCTTATGTTAGTTTTCGTTTAGCCATCAATTTTAATACTGTGTAGATTCAGTGTCTAACATTATATTGGAAATGTAAAAGGGTGTTCATAGAAGATTTTTTTTTTTTTGGATTTTCCACCCAAACTTTTAGTCATGTTCCGAATTTTAAAAACGGCATACTGCCATTTTTTGCATTCTATATCCGAAATAAGGTAATTTATAGAGTTTTAAGCTGAAATCAGGTCATTTTGTGAGCAACATAAGGTGAATTAAGATCATTTCTCGAATTTTTTAGCCAATTTAAGATCATTTTTCAAATTTTAAGCTAGAGGTCATTTTTAGGAATTTAAGGTGAATCAAGGATATTTTTGGGATTTTCTAACTGATTTTTATTCAGTTTTCGAAGTTTTGAAAAACAAAAGCAAAAATTGACATTGCATAGTGATTTACAGAAAATGTTGAAGCATGCTTTAAAAAATTATATGTACACAGTGCACTATTTTTGTTTATTAGTTTTCTTCGTTGGAATGCACATTCGTCCGTGTCAACGCTGTTGGTAATTTTTGTAACTCTTTCAATTATGAGAAAAACATACGATTACTTCAATCATTTTCAGAACTCCGAAATCAAGTCAATTTCTTTATATTCTATCATCTGGATGTTAGGTTCGAGTCAAAATGCGCAACACCAAAAATGATACATACAAACCTAGCTTAGCCATAATTTAACAAAAATTCGTCTCATGAGCCTAACCTAACCTGGACTGTTTAATGTTGAGACTTTAGCTGCCGAGTTTTTTGTTTCGCAATTTTGCCTGATACAATATAAAAATAACCGATCTCAAAGTAGTCACAATTTTTGAAAATGTAAGAAACAACATTTGCCCACCCTGTATTTTCAAAAGCTGTCCGATGATGAATCGTTGCGCTGGTTTAAATTCGTCCAATTCTCGCCTCGGTAAATCAGGTGTATCCAGTGTCCATATTGAGAACCCGACTGAAAAGTCAAGAAGACGCTGTATATTTGCCTCTGTCCTCTCAGTTTGGTGGATCAGTGGAGCCCGTGAATCCGTGTTCAAGACTTTCCCTAAATATGTATCCGTATTTGTGGAGTAGTGGTGCTTGCTTGGGTTGAATGGTGTATGTGGATTATGTAGAGTGACAGCGGAGAAAGTTGAGCCTGGGGCAAAGAAGCCTGTGACTTAAAAATACATGAAAAGTCTGTCTTGTCTTGATCTTGGGCTTGGAATAGGAAAAAGAAAATGAGAGACTCAAGAAGACAAACAAGACTTGAGGAAGAAAGAGAGGAAAGGTAGGGAAATGATAGAATATATTTAAACTTTGGAGTTGACGGTACAAAAGTGTCTCTTCTTACCCAAAAAACTAATCCAACCTCTGCGGATGGAATATTCGGGTGAAAGCAGGAATTTATAAATGGATATACGTAGGCAGAAGATCGGGTTGTGTTACAGTCTGATTGCATTAGTTAAGACGGCGATCCCTCAATGGCGCTTTTAAACGTGGTATGAAATAAAATTCTGCTTCAAATGTTGCTTGACTTTTACCAAGTAAAATCAGATTTGTGTGATACGAAGCAATTCTGACCAAATCCAAAAAAAAATGATGGAAAATTATATATTTTAAGTTTAAAAACATTTGGTAAAATATGGGTACAAAATTTCAGAGTTGAAGGGATTAAACCAAGCAGGCAAAAAAGACAACCATCGGATAATAATGTACTGAGACATGAAAGAAACACAAAATTTGAAAACAGTAAATTCACAAAAAGTTTACAAAAATCAAAATCGAGATCATTTTTCATAATTTCCTTTAATAAAATTAATGTAAAATGGTCTACTATAAATTCTAATAAGTCGAGATGACGTCAACATATGAACTATTTGTATATAATCGTTTCAATCATCGTTCCTCCTATGTACCTTAGTATAACCTCAAAGATTTATTTATTTAAAAAAAATCCAGGTTATAAAAATTCCATCGCTGAGCTCAGAATTCATCATTTGAGTTTTGAAAAGCGGCATACCTTGCCTGGATTGAAACCGAACGGCTTTCTATGCATTTACGTGGATGTTCTGATCTACATACATCTAGAATCCCTCTCATCTCCCTTCTACTTCGTTTGAGAAGCGAGAGATGCCTGGCATACTTTCACTCTCCGACTCCATCCCTATTTTGAATGTCTCTGCTCTCATCTCTTTAAAGAAAAAATAAAACTCTCAAAGAAATACCTGAAACCTCAGTAAATATTAAAAGATTAAATTCTGAGCGATAGACAAGGAATGCAAAGCTTTCCCTGGCGAGAAAACGGATAACCTGATCTTCCTTTTATTGTCCATTTTTTAAGGAGGAGAAATTTGGATATAAGTCAAGCCAATAAAATAACATTTTTATCAAGGAATTTATAAAAATCCAAGTTCCAATCCCAACGGAAATACTCGTTTGAGTTTTGAGCTTTCACTAATTAATATTTGAGTTGATCTCCTTTCAATTTCTTGACTCGGTAGCTCAAGGCTCTTGTCGGTCGGGATGCCTTTCATCCTCTTCCGTTTGAGGTATTTATTTAAAAAATATGAAGACTCCTTTACACGGATCAGTTCTCATTTCCTTGTCCTCCGTGTTCTGCTAGGATTTAATCAAAGGCTTAAATACCTTGACATACTCGGGTGTAAGTACCTGAAACTAGGGAACAGTAGTTCAAGCTTTAATATTGAATAAGTACTTCGCAGATTTCCTTAGGTTTAAGCTCTAGCCCTGGTTTCGTGAGCCGGATTAAGAACTGCTTACGTAAAATAGTAATTTTGTGGAGATCTGAGCATAGATGACATTTAACCACATGTGTAACAGTTTCTGACACTCAGGAGACGCGTGGCCTATCCAAACCAATGACGTTGATTAGGTTCTAGATTCTACAGACTTTTAAAATATTTTTCTAAAAAACAAAACGACAAAATTGAAATACATGCATCAATATTTTAGGTAAAATTTTATTAAAAAGTTATTTCATTAAATTTTATCCGGAATTATCATAGTTTTGCATTCAATATTCAAATTTTGAAAAA
Source organism: Ceratophysella granulata (assembly GCA_034694905.1). Classification (NCBI taxonomy): domain Eukaryota; kingdom Metazoa; phylum Arthropoda; class Collembola; order Poduromorpha; family Hypogastruridae; genus Ceratophysella; species Ceratophysella granulata. The sequence goes on along the minus strand of JAQFYU010000413.1, from coordinate 3,137 downwards.
TCTGTTTCTAAATAACAAAATTCGATCTCAAAAATTTGGATTCTGGGACGAGAAACGCGGTTTCATATTTATTTTATATTTACTCGGTATTTTATTTAATTAAAATGAAATTTCAAGATTTTTATTACATTTTAGTACTTAACATTTAACTTACAATTCCGAGTATCAATGTGTTTACGCCATAATTTAAGCTGAAGCCCAAGAGGTATTGCATTATACTTTGAGATGCGTGTCCAACTCGTGGGTCTAGTTTGGCATCGGTTATGAAATGAGTGTATAAACGGAAGGCGGACATTGGTTAGTCAATGATAAGATGTCGATATTGGTTGTGGATTGAGTAATGTCCTTGTCCATGGAGAGCATGACCACAAGGGCAGGACGGTCTAGGTCAGTTCTGGCTCTAAACTATCGGAAACTCACTTAAGCCTCGTCTGTCCCACATTAGCCTGTTCTATCGATTGTTGCCGTAGGTTCAGAGGCTTTGAGTCGAGTCTGCCACACGGCTTTATGATCTACAAAATGAACTTTCATCAATACTCATTCTCTGCATTCAACACGGACGAGTATTGATGCTTTATTGAGCTGCACCACTTGTAGTGCTCTTCTGCTCATTCGTCTCAACACCGGCTCAGTCAAATTTGTTTTACCTGTTTAGCCGGAGAAAGCAACCGCTATACTTATAAATCCAAAATCTTGCTAGTTCAAAAATGTTGCAATTATTTTAGGCCATCTCTATTCTCTATTTCATTGCAGAATCCGTTCTGTAGATGTATGTAAAATTCCGGTATTCCAGTGTTAAGGCTTCAGCGGAAGGATGGATGATGCTATTTAGAAGTGAGTCTCCCAAGAGACACGTCGTTAGTTCAGTTCAACTCGTTCCTTGGTTTGGATAGACGAGCTAACTGGCAATTTTGAGGTTTTTTCAGGGCGCTCAAGCGTAGAAAATCATGGAGATGCATCTTGGAAAGGAAGAAGTTGAGAAATGGTTGATTCGGAAATATTTAATTGATTTCCGAGTACCAAGTTTGAATTTTGAGTGCTTACGAGAACACGATTTCCAAGAATATTATTAAAATATTGCTAGAACAAAATTAGAATATTTCGAGGGTCATTCTAAAAGATACTGATGACTTTTTCCGGTTTTCGATTGAAGATTTAGCTCTAAAACTAAATACACGGAGTACTTCAGAAGAATATGCACGCAATGAAATATTCATTTGGATAGTTGCTTAAAAATTGTTGTAAACAATGTGGGTCGAAAAAGTGAATTTTCATTGAAATAATTGAATTTATCCTATATTGTCTTGTTTGTTTTTTGTTTTTTGACCAACCCTTTCGATTTTTTAAATTTTATGAACCGGAAAAAAAATTAACAAAATATCCTAAGTGAACTACGCGAAAGGGTTCATGGAAGAAGCTCAAGTTAAGATTTTAAAATATAAAACTTTAGACAAAAAATAAAGATTATATTTTCCAAAATCTCTAGCCTTGACACACGCATCACGCAGAAACGGATGTAAGGCAATTACAAGACTAAAAGCGACGTAGCATTTACAAAAACGTTGACTTGAAATCAATGGTAGACAAGAAGAAGTTGTCATAACATGAATATGAATCCAGGTGGACTTTTAAAAGCCATGTAATTTGGCAAGTCTAATTTTCTTTTTAATAAGTCTCATATTTCTGAGTAAGACAATTGGGATGGCGTGTAGGAAGAGGGGAACTCTGTCGCACAATTTGAGACAGAGAAATGAGTCTAATTTTTCATTGGTTGAGAAAACTGACGTGATGCAATATCAGTCGAGTTGAGGTCCCTCCGTCCTCCTCCTTTCTCCGTTCACCAGACATGTTTCACTCCAGCAGCAGTTCCGCAGCTTTCTGCAGGATTTTGAAGGTTTTTCTCTTGGAAAATGTAAAGCAGAGAAAGATATTAGTTGTGTGGAGCTGGAGTGTGTACTGGTCTCATGAGCCGTAGACCCGGATGGGAAGGACGATTAATTACAGTATCTCACTCAAAAACTTACACTTCTCCAACTACACGTCTTCACTCTTCATGGAGCAGGACATATGTCGTAAGCGAAGCTTTAATTAACCTGATGCTTACATTTTGGTTTTTTCGGAGCTCCAGTGATTTTTTTACTGGTTAGGTTCTGACTATGACCTTGGCGTTAACATAAGAATACAGCTTGTGGACTGATGGGTAATTTCAAAGACTTTTCCAATTTCTTGAGTAAAGGCATTATGACTTTTAGCCTCAAACAAGCTCTTTTTCTGACGATCATAATGATGAGCGGCTGTTGTGGTCGCGTTTCTTTAATAACGGACGCATAAGCCTTCTTCCGTGTTAATATCGTTGCTAATATGCAGGTTCTTTGATTTTGCAAAACTCTAGTGTTTATTTCTGCTCATTTAAATTCAAAACCAAAATTAAGCTCAAGTGAAGTAGAAAAAAATCTTATACTTTTAGGTTGCTATGGCAACCCAAACAGAGGAATGTCGAGGAAGCGATTCAACCGGACGACGCATACTGAAATGAGCCCACTGACTTCAGCACAGGTCATCAGAGGATAATAGGCGGAGTAGTGGGCTGCCTGGTGTTGCTTAAGTTGTTCGTACTTGATGTAACTTTCCAAGGCCCATTGAGAAGTGTGTGAAAGAAGAGATTCTTTTCTTAATAGAGCTTGTGTGCTTGAAAGGGGCAAAGTGGGATCTTTTCTAATTAAATTATTCTACCTCGGAAGAAAGGAGAGAAAAAGCTCTGTTTGACTTTCCCTAGCCACAAACTCCTGCTTCAGCATCTTGGGGCCTTCTTCCTCTTTGGCTTTTTCCATTCACTCTCCAGATCTGTTATTGTTTGCCAACTTGCCCAGGCTAGGCCTCAAGTAGTGTTCCCTTCTTAAGCTCTGAACTCAATTCTTCTTCTATGTAAATCTACTACCTTTCAGATCCAGACTTGCCAACGTGCTACCTTGACTGTAAATTTTACATGCAGTTCCATGCAAACTGAAGTATTATTTCTGCTTAGCTTACGGGTGGTTTTATATCTATAAATTGTCTATGTACGGTTTAATTAAAAACTGAATGCCAAAACATAAAAAAATATCAACAGAAAGAAGCCCCATTACTTTTTTGTTCAA
>JAQFYU010000412.1:0-22857 GCA_034694905.1 Ceratophysella granulata | reverse complement strand
ATCGTTTTATACTCGAAGTCTTTACACACGAGCATTTCGAACTAAATTAAAAATATTAAAAATATGAATATTATAGTGATGACGAATATTTAAATATTTAATATGCCATGAAAAGACGAACGCTATAAATTTCGACAAGTTCCAGTGCTTGGCACATTTTTTATCAATTCCGAGAACCGCTACAGAATAATAAAAAAATAAGGGCCCGACTTTCTAGCTTGGCCCTGGCCCGAAAATTTGACGGCTCGGCTCTGCACGGAGGGCCAAATCCAAACAGGAAAGGCACAAATTAATTGATTTCGACACTTGTAGGCCTTAGTAATGAATCTACGCACACGCACTACAGTATTCGGTGATAAAATACATAAAGTTGATAAGACATAACATAGCAGAAATGCTCTTCCTATTGACACGAGACAGACAGGGCCACAAAATATAATCTTTGTTACCTACTCCTATTTAATATTAATTTAGAACTGCTCAAGTAGCACACGAGTAAATAAGATGTGGAATTGTAAAATAGGCATTGTCCAAAGGACTAAGATGATATGGTTTTTTGCGAATGCATAAACGAATCAATGATTTATTAGATTCTGTTGAATTTACTATAGAAATAGTTTGATTATTAATTTTGTAGTACGAGTATTTTCTGTTTAAAACTGCAATTTGCTTCAAAGTAGTACTGTACCGCACGGAAGTCAGTACGGGAGTCACCTTACTTGGATCATCATCCGCGCCTTTCTACCAAGAAGACGGCGGGCTCTTGGCTTTCGTGTCGTCCAAGGCGTTCGTTCTCCATGAATAGCATAATGATTTTCCTAATAATTCTGATAAATGATTCTGCACGGCTGAACAACGCTTCTTTGACTAGGGGGTTAGACTTTTTGGCGTCCTTTGATCGGGGGAGCGGACGGGGCGGGGCCAAGGTTCAGGGGTTGACTCGCGTCTCGTCTCGAGTTAACTGTTGGCTTTCAAATTTGCACACCTTACCCTTCACCTTTTGCGGTCGGACGCATGTTTTGCAAAACCGGCTCTTGGGGTTCGACTTTGGCGTCCTTTGACCGGGGGAGTGAGTGGGTGGATAGGGATTAGGTTTAAGGTTTAGCCTTAGCCTGAGTCTTGAGGTTCTGTCTTTCAATTCCACCCAAGACTTCTTGCAACAATTGAACAGAAGACCCATCGGGGGTTAGACCTGGGTCTTCTCTGACCGATCGGGGAAATGGAGAGGAAGTGTGGAGTGTGGTTGGCGTTTGGCGTCCCCGTCCCCGTCCCCTTGTATTTTTCTATATTTATTCCAAATCTTCCCCTTCAACTTGCATACACAAGATGGACGTTCTTTTAAGACTATTTATGGAAATGAAGTCAAACGTCATACATACATTCAGCAAGATAATTAAGCACATAATGTGTTCCAGTACATTCAGGTTTGGTGGTACCCTATAACTGCCTAGGCTATGTCCAGCAAGTCATACTAATAATTACCATAATGCTTTATCATCATGTAGTACATATTTAAATCCTGTTTTATCTATGAATCCAAAGTAGTTGTACATCTGTTAGTTTCAGTATTCTATTGATAATTATACTTGTTCTTCATTATTCGAATGCCCGTGAATTTACTCTTGGTCTCTTTGTAAGCTTTGACATAACCATCATACACGATTAAAAATAGACGACTCCAACAACATTATTATTGTTTAATGCATTTTCTTCGATAGTTTAGTTCATTTCCATGAAGCAGGAGCTATTATTTCCCTATAATGCATTCAATTTCTCGGGTAGAATTCTAATGTATGTAGTCAGCAGTCAGCACCTACTAGATTTCCGACTTTCTGCCTCTCGAAAGCGGACCAAATCTAGTTGGTGCTGATATAGTTCGTAAATTAAAAGAACATGATGGAACTTCTGTATGTACCAATAATTTACTTAAAACAAATATGTATAGTATTATGAAGTAAAAGAAAAAGAACCAAGACCAAGCAGTGCCTCGTGCCACTTCGCTGTTTCATATGGAAACGCTTAGACGCATCTATTGTCTATTTTGTATATCAAGAATCTATTTTTAGAACGACGAACGACGACATAACGATGTGCAATTACGAATTCCGGATGAAGGAACTTCATTTTAATGTCAAATAACTATCGAAAACGAAACACGTTCTTTCCTGTCAATAACGGTAAGGCGAGTTGGTAAATCGGAACTGCTCCAGGAGGGTTCAGGGACTATCGCCAATAAGGTGAAGGGTTTAGCAAAACGTTCAAGCATCCTTGCCTTGGTTTGGTGCAGAAAGAATCATTGTGTAATCTAGTAACCTGTCCTAAACCAAAACTGAAATAAATTAGGTTTTAAAACAAGAACTTCCATAAATAACGGTTGGAAAATTGAACCCGAACAGACGAAACCTGAAGCGATCAGTTTCAGTCAGTCTAAAACAGAAAGCAAAACAAGAGAAGAATAATTTCTGTTTTAACACAGTTCGTAGTAATGTTCCGTCCGTTTGTAGTAAACAATTCACCGGATAACGTTTCTTTATTTCTCAATTTCAAGATAAATCGTATAGAACAGTGTTTCAAGTAAATATTCAGTTGTTTCAAGTAAATATTCAGTAACTACTCAAAATTCAACGAGCCAGCTTGAATATGAGGAATCCAGTTAAAGCTAAAAGTTGAAGCCAGATAAATAAGCGTCATTGTTGTGAGGAAGTGTAACATTATAAATCATACCAAATTGGATCAACCAATAGTAGTAAATTCTAGAACGAGACATCCTGACCTGAAACTATTTTGAAGCCAGCCTGACTCTTGAAGGTACACAATGCAAAGAACATAATAATTTGAATTAAGTAAATAATACAAATGACCATGACGGTACTTATAGAATATACAAGAGAATCACAACTCACAACTACTTAAGGTAGATTTGAAGAATATACATTCAATAGTGCTTTTTAATAATGCAGTTCGACGTTGTAATTTTTTGAATGACAATAGCATAAGTGGCATTTAAGGTTATCGCTTCGCTGGCGGTTCCGGTTCTGTTGGAGGAGTTTCATCCGATGTTGTAGTACCGTCGTCCTTAGTGGATGGCGGCGGAATCTTGGTCAAATCCTCCTTCTCCTTCCCACTCTTCTTTTGATTAATCAATTCCTCTTTGCTCATCATTTCAACAATCTCCGCAATTTGTAGTGGATTCAACTTGACATTTTCGCGTGCGATCATCTCGATTACCTGTTGAATATAAGATGGAACATTAGTAGTTGAATTTCAAAGAAATGGAAACAAGTCTAATGTTTCAGACAAACCCAACAGATAGCCAAAACAGAATATTTGCTTTGAGTTTTTTTGATTGAATATTTGCATTGCAAGTTGTATTAAATACTACATGTCATGTTCGTGACGTTTCGAATTTTGAAAAGCATTCTCACTTTCATGGCATCGTCGAGATCAACTTGACCGTCTCTATCCAAATCCATGTTTTCAATAACGTCAGCAATACGCTCAAGCCGTGCTGGATCCGTGACATTCTGGAATCGCTGTATCGCTTCTATCAATTCCTCCGTATGAATAAGTCTAGAGCTATAAGTTGTGTTAAACAAAAGTCGAATCATTCACCAAATTCAAGTTAAAGTTAAAGTGTGTAGGAATTATTGTAAAATTACTGTTTCGCTATCGGAACTTTGTCAGATCCTTCAATTTCAGCCTTTAGACTACTTTCCTCACGTTGGAGCTGATTTACAATTGTATCCATATTGGATATCATCTTGTTCACACGATTGTATAGACGCTTGGCGGCTTTGGTTTCCTTGATCTAGTCATATTCAATTTTATGTGAATTAAAAACAAGTATTACTTAATTGTTTTAATTCTATGATGAACTCAGACGACCTGGTACTTACATTGACAGTACGGAAACTCTGTTCCTCCTTCGATTTGTGCAAATCGGAAATATCTTCTCGATAGTCTTTCATTTCCGCCTTAAGTTCACGCAGATCGTCTTTCTCTAAAACCAATTTCGTCTTCTCTGCACCCAGTTGCTCAAGTGCCACCTCAATTTTCTCCAAATCATCCATTGTTACAGTATCCTAAAAATATAAGCACGTTAGCATGAAGATGTCAATCAGGAGCCCGAGTATGACATCAAGAAAGTTACTCTTTCATTCACCTTTTGATAATCTGCAAGTGGATGGGGAACATGCCGAGAAAGACGGCGTTCAATAGTCTCAGCAACAGTGATTAGGTCATCGTCAGGAGGAATTTCCAGATAGAGTTCACTGGCGAGCGGAGCTTGGACTGTGGACTCAACGGGTTCAGGTGCGACCGGTTGTGGTGGAACATGTACAGTCTCCTTCTCGGGTTGTGGAGCAGGTGCTAATTTTAAAATAGTAAAATATTTTACTAAGAACCGACCGAATTAATTCCGTCATTTAAATCAAACGATTACTGCCATCTAAGCGGAGAACATTGAATCAATATTTAGCTCATACCAGCTGGTTTTTGTGCTTCCACAGCCACGGATGGCGGAGCACCGGAAGGAGCGGCAGTGGCGGCTGGAGCAGCGGATGGAGTAGAAGCGGCTGGTTGAGCAGTGGCTGGAGGAGCAGCAGCTGGATCAGCGGCGGCAGCAGCAGCGGCAGCAGCAGCGGCGGCTGCGGCTTCGTCTGCAGCAGTTTCCGCAGCTGGTCCGAGTGGAGCCTTCCTTGGTTCGTCGGCCAAAAGAGCTGCACGTCTCTCCTCCAGGATCATTCGTTCCTCTTCCTTAATCACTTCAATTCTAGTCTTGTGATCCAGTTTACCCTCACGTTCCCCAATGGCTGCTTTAGCTTGGGTAGTCTAATTACAAATCAAACATATAAATGTGAAGGATGAGCGAGCTAGCACCTCAAATGATTTAGATGTTAGTACGATATATATAGATATCCTTGTAAATATCATTGACTCACGGCAGCATCAGGAAGGGACTGGAGTGTAGCTCGCAATTGAGCGGAAGCCGGTAGGTCTTCCGGAAGATACATAGCACGCGACAGAAGAAGAAGAGACGGAGGAACTTTTTCATGAATTGATAGTTGCAACCATTGCTGTAATTGCCTACGCAGTCGGTCTTCTGCAACTCCCACAGCTCTCATTCCACGGGCCTTACAAGCCATTTGGAGTTCAGCTACATCCAGCTTATGGATACCTTCACGTTCGATAGTCTGTAGAACAGTTATTAGTTATTGCTATGGTTCACTTCCTTAATTAATCAGTACTACAATTTAATTTTTCTCGTATTATGCGTTTGAATTGAGGTACCTTATCGTCAGCAAGGAGACTTCGCAGTCTCATACGCAGTTGGAACCCAAGAAGTGCATTATTACCAATGGGCGCTATCTCCAAAACTCGACATAGCGCAGTGAGCTGTTGGCGAGAGAGTGAATCAAGTGTAATCTCATCTTCAAAGAGCTTACTGTACTTCATGATCTCAGCAGTAGAGAACTCTTCACCAGAGGATCGAATCTGAAATTGCATTTGAAGGTATTATTAATATTCGTAATTGCTCATTTCTCAAAACAATTAGATGACGGAAAGCTATGCTAGTGTACTGTAATGTAATATACAGCTGTTACTTTCTGAAAGAACTGTGCGAACTCCTTTGCCTTCTCCGATGAATGACCTTTCGCTTCCAGTGTCATATCATCTAAAGTCTTTTGTAGAAACTTGGCCATTTCCAATTTCACTTTAAGCTGAGCCTTCATCTTGTTTTCCTAAACATTGAAATAATATGAATTATAAATGCTATTATCAGTTGATATCGTTTCTAGTATAGTCCGTTAAGATTCACAAGATAACTTACGCGGTCATTCTTGGTCTGAAAAGTTGATGGAAGCATACCGGGAAAGAATTTGAGAAAGACGGGCAGCAAGAGTTCCATGAAGGGAACGATAATAAAAACCGAGAAAGGAACAAGTCGAAACAAGTCCGATGAAGTACGAATAAGTTGACGATGTTCTCTCCGAGTTAGAGAGTGACCATTGAGAATTCGCCAAACCAACGCAATTGAAATTTTGGTGTCCACAAACAGGAGTCGAAAGCCATGATAGTAGTGAAGAATCTACAAAAACACCACATAGAAGTATAAGTCACATAGCTTTCAGACATCAAATCATATTCCAAAAGTAGAACAGCGTTACTTAATTGAAATTACCTCATCCTCAATACGTTTCCAAATACTTCGCTTGGGCTCTGGGACTAAATTGCTCTCTTTCTCCTTCAGGTCCTGTTTCAAAGTTTTTACTGTTTCTTCAACCTTCGAGGACGGCTTCTCACCTTCATCAACATGATCTGCACTACTTGAGTGGATGAGTCGAGACTGAGTATAGTGGTAGCTAGGAGGCACGAAGTTGTACCCAACAGGAGTTAAGTCATTACTGCTTAAGTAAACACGGAGCGTTAACTTGGAGTCGAATCCAGCCTGGTTCGACCCGAAGTTTCGAGGATATGGAGTTAGCACTCTTAGATTTTGACTGAAACGAGTTGTATGATGTGCAGCAGCGAGATCATGCTTGTGAAGGTAGTTCTTCCCTGTAACAAGTCATAAACAAATTAGAATCAACAACATTATAGCTATAGTCTTTCTCTTTCCTCGTTTGCTGCTGCCCTGCTACATATGTACTACGCTTCTCTACTACATGTACTAGGCAAGGCACAATTACAATAATGAATTAGCTACCAAAATAAAATGTAATGGAATAGAACCTAAATTAATTAAAATACTTACAATGAGTTAATGTGCTTGAAGAGGAACCAGTCCCACAGCGAAGCTTGGACAACATGGTGGAAGCAGTTTATCTTGCCCAGACACCCAGTAATACTTGAGTTACTTAAGTAGTTTCTCCTTTTGTCCTTCCAAATGAAGTCTCCTCCAGTGGAGTCCTCAGTCTGCTGAAGCCGATGACCGACCGGTGGAGTGGTCAAAGGAGGCTACAGGACAACCAGTGGCCTAATGTCAATCCAGCTCAGCTGGACAAAAACCGAATTAAGTTACAAGTGACAAGTAAGTGGAGTGTGATGCTGCTGGAGAGCTCGTGGTCGCCGTCGTCGGTCTACTCGCCGGCAAGAAGAAGGGAGAGTGAATGATCAAGGACAAGTCTCAATCAACCCAGTAATGAATGGACAACGACGCGACGGTCTGTGCTTGTGCTACGTGCTACACGTCTTCAATGCTTATTCCAGTTTCCAGAGAGATTCTCCCCTTTTCTCTAATCTCATGCAATACCTCGGCCCACATACACCTGCTGCTGCCTGCTATGCTGCTGTCAGCATGACCAGCCTCTGTACCGGCTGACCCCAATACCTATGTACTCCTGTCCTGACACACACGTACTAGTCGCAGGGTCGGCTCTCTCTAATACTCTTTCGAGTGGGCCATTTATTTGTGGATAAAATATTTTGGACATTATTTCTCGAAATATCTGCTCATCATTCACAAAAATATAAAAGATTTTAAGTAGTCAATTCAGTAACAAGTTTGTTATTTCGTATTATTAAATGGATTTTATTCATGGTACTTTTACTGTATGCGCTAAAATATGATATTGCTTCGACCATTTGTGGCCCGTTGTAATATCTGCATTTCTCTACTCAGAGAAGCATGAGATAGTGTTTAGATGAATGACCTTGAGAACAACGATGGCATCGCAATCTAGTCTCCAAATCTAGCGAACAAAGATTTTTCTGATTGAAAAATTTGAATACGATAACCGAAATAGCATTTGAATTTTGAAACATCAACAGCATCTTGAATAAACCGTACGGAGAAATACAGTAAGTGAGTCAGCTAAGGCTGTTAATAGTTAGGTGTAAAAACATAATTAAGCGTTTCACTGAGGTCGTCTAAGCGACCAAATTCTACAGCTGCAATATGCACAAATATTACGATATATTCCTAAATAGTTTACTAATTTTCTTTTTAGACATATTATATACACGTGGCATGTGAAATAATATTAATTATTTCTTTAATAAATCAATTGAACCATTGAACTTGCATTGAATTCTTTGGTAATTTTTATACACTAAAATTAGTAATGTTTGAGCATATTTTGTATAGAGGCGGTTTTAACGTATATTTGATCCGTATGCACGAGTATTTATGTTGATTGCTAGTAGATACTTAGTATATTAGAAGTATCTTAGCAGTATTGATATATCCCAGGACTAATTTGACATTTTGTAAATACTTTGCTCCTTATGCGTATATCGATTCACAATTATATGAATCGTGGTGACCAGAAGTCTTATGGAACTAGGTTCAAGCGATAAAAATATGGAAATAAGTTAACCCGCTCTTTACTTATGAGTAGTATTGCCACTGAGCCCACAGGCTATTGCTCTCCAATTCATTTCTGATTTTTAGCCCATTCTTTCAGCCTCATGCACATGCAGACAAGGCAGTAGTGCCTAGTAGTGCCTTCTTGGCAAAGCTATTAAATGCAAAGCTATATGCAAGGAACTCGATTCAAGTTTTTGCTGAATAATTGTACTTCATGTACTTCCAACAACTACTCAACGCATCAACCGACATGTAACTAATGAACTTGGAATTGATTAAAATATATGACAAGTCATAGATTCCAGCACTGAGATAAAGTTTGTTGAAACCAGTAAAACAGCTCGACCAAGTCGACCCTGCCCTTAGAGCTTTTATGCGTGCAGCATGAGAAGAAGAGTGACGATAAAGAATTTTATGGACCTAAAATGCAAGCATAATAGGCACTTAAGTTAAGGAAGAGTTCCGATATACAACAATAATATGAGTACAATGGTCGTCAAAAGTCATTTGCATATGCATATCGGGTCGGGTATGAGTCTCGTGACCTGCATATGTTTGACATCAATCGAAAGTGTGTGCTATCTATTAGTTGGTACCAAATTTCCAATTCTTATTCCCACTGGTGTTTGAAATTTTTTGTATATAGGTAATATAGAATAAAAAAGATTGGGTTAGATGTGTTGATCTTCTAGAAGACTATTTGTATTAAGGAAAGTTAGAACAAAAGATATAGAGCATTTCCTGTTCGTACAAGAATACACGATAAGCATAGCTCTGTTGACCGATTGCCCTCGGCCCTTGTAAGCCAATTGTGTGTTAATATTTCTGCCGCTTTATTCTGACCGTGTATTGTATAATTATTTTTATATAATTTGTAATTACAATAGAATACGATTCGGAGTCAAAATTACGATATATGATGCTTGGCTCAGAATGGGAACGGGAAACATTCTGTTGTGCTAAAACACTCATCTACTACTTTCCATACATTTCTACAAGTTTTTCTACTGAATTTTTGTTTAAAAAAATTGTATCCAGTTGTCTTGTAATAAATCGTTCTCGCTGCTCGCTGCTGACCTATCTGCTGACGAAATGGCAGAAATGGTCCCGGTTTTTAAACATAAGCACCTCAATGAGAAGTAGCATAGTCGAGGTAAAGGGATTTTGAAATTCAAAGGCGGTAACGTGATCTCCCTCCTAAACTCATATTCCCTGATATTTTTAAAAGACAAAGACTTCGAGCGAGGAATAAATAACCTCTGCTGCTGGGATTGTCCTTCTCCACACAAATTGCTGACAGCTGAGGGTATCGCGTGTCACCTCAATATAACTGACATCGAACATCTGGTATCTGGTCACACGTTTGAGTTCCGAGGCTCATCTCATCCTCATCACTTATCGCTCTATTTTATTAGATAACTCCTCATTCAATCAGTCATGAGTTTGGACATCAAAGACGAATTCACTACAATCAACAATACGAAAATGGAGATTTACGAGGCTGCCGTGCTTCAGTTCGTAAGGAATAACACGAAGGACTTGACGGTGTTCAGTAAAATACCGGAAGCTTGCAAAGATAAATTTTGTCTTATCGGAATTGATGAGGCAGGAAGAGGACCGGTTCTTGGTATGTGCTCGTTTCAAATTAAATTAATTTATTTTGGTACTTGTTATTCGATGTTGTTCACCAGTGTATGTGTCTCTGTGTCACCTGTCCCTGTCCAAACTAGAATTTGGTTCTGACGTTGAATAATGACAACTTATTTTGTTAAAAATCAGAATGCGCGCTCGCGGTGGCCACAAATCGATTGCTGGTGAAACCAACTGAGTATGAGGCGCACGGTTTCTCCGAGACCGAGGCTCCAACAGAAAGTATTCTCAGTCGAAGTTCCTAGACAATAATTCATTTTGGGTAAATGTATAGTATGCGATCAGGGCAGATCGCATACTGTATCAAAGTTTTTTTTTCTCGATATAGCATGTGCTCCGCCTGGATCGCATGCTGTTCTAACTTTTAGTCTTCTACATATTTGGCGATTCTTTGTTTACCAGAAGTTGCAGAAGCGTGTAAATTCAAATGAAGTTCATCTCTGTTTCTGAAAACCTGTATTCCATACCAAATTTTGCTTAAGTTGTAAACACTCCACTATTTGTGATATTTTGGCTTTCGCGTTATCTTCCAATTTGTGTACAACTACTTTTGTTTCCAATTTTATCTTTCTAGAATGTTCATTTAGATATACACTACATAAACTACAGGCGTTTAGATTAAAAATGAAACCTTAAAAGTAGAAGACTAAAAGGATCTTGGAATATGACATATACATAGTAAAGGAAGTACGATTCCACTGGATCGCATGCTATATCGAAAAAAACGTGGGTACAGTATGCGATCTGGGCGGATCGCATACTATATTAGTACTAGTACCCACTTTGGTAATATAATGTTCATTAATAGTTCCCTCAGCCTGTGCGATATAATTTTATTGAACTCGAAGCCACTGTATGGATCAAATTCTAAATATTCTGTACTCAATTAATTACTTACTGATTTCAGGGCCAATGGTGTATGGAATTTTTGCCGCTGTCATTGATGTTAAAATTGAAAGTGCGGAGGAAATGCCGAGTGACCCTTCCACGTTTCTGAATTCTGTCAAGAAGTTGAACGACTCCAAACAGCTGACGGAGAAAGTTCGGGATGAAATATTTGCTGAGCTGGTTGACGACGATAGATGCGCCTTTGGACTCAAATTCATTTCTCCAACTCAAATCTCTTCAAAAAGCTTTCGAAGACAGAAGTATAGCCTGAACGAAATATCTCACCAGGCTGCTATCGAACTTATGCAAGGCTTTATCGATGCAGGTGTGAGGATGTTCAAAGTGTTTGTTGATACTGTTGGGCCTATGGACAAGTATCAGGTGAGTGTCACACAACCAACTTGTAACTGTAACTGCTGGAATAAGTATGAAATCCCGCGGTATCATATCATATAACTTTACACTACTTCCTATCCTACTTTTTAGGCAAAGCTGCAGACTCATTTTCCAGAAGTGACAATTAAGGTGGACCAGAAAGCTGACTCAAAATATAAATCAGTCAGCGCCGCAAGTATTTTTGCCAAGGTAGCAAGGGATCGTGTTTTGAAGGATTGGCTCTTTCCATTGGGACAGCATGTGGCTTTGGAAAACGGAGGTTGGGGCAGCGGATATCCTGCAGGTCGGTACGAATTCCTGAGTTGTTGTTTTATACAAATCGCTTCCGTCCAACACTTTTACTCTTATTTGTATGTACTTGATAGATCCAGCCACGAAGAAGTTTTTGCTGAAGAATATAAATCCTGTATTTGGATTTCCAAACATTGTTCGGAATAGTTGGTCAACGGCGGAGACCTTACTTACTGAGAAGGCAGTGAAGGTCAAGTGGTAAGCTTCCTCCTCTACCTCTAAGCCTATCAACAACGTGTTTGCAATAAATTAGTGGAATAAGCCCATCGACGATAGACTACCATGTCCTAAAATTGAGATAAATCCTGAACAAATCTTTACAGGGAATCAGCTAACCCCGAGGAAGAATCCACTCCAAAAATTAAAAAGTTCTTTGGTGTTGTAAAAAAGGAAACGGAATCCGAGGCCTCAAATGTGAAGGCTCACTCTTTGAAGAAACGGAAATCTCTATTTTTCACGTACCGATGCCTGGAGCAAACTGTTGAGCTCTAAAATGATAAATACGTACTAATTTTTTAGAACTCTGTTGTTTTTGTACTGGTTCATATTTTTGACTGAATAAACGGATACTTCATGCGTTTCATATTATGTATTGCATTTCTACTTCCATTGATTGAACTAATAAGCTTCTACGGTTCAAGTTAACTTGTCAATAATCAATACCGTACGTTCAAACATTCGAATCCCTAATCCATTCTCTTTTGTTGCTATTTGCACAGAAAATCAATCTGCCAATTGATATTTGGCACACATGAACTTTATGTTTAATACCCGGTATCAGATTCTGGAATTGAAGCTTCCAATTTAATTTAAATATATTTAAATATCCAATTTTAAGCTTGTAATGTTAATAATATCAAAAAGTATTTTGATGTGACTTGTCTCGTGGTTGTGGTTCTGTGCTCAGCTGTACTTTATTTTGCACAAACGTTGCCATATAGGTCTTTCTTGGATTTCAGGGCTATAATACCATGCGCTGATTTTCATGACACCGTTCACCGAAGAACGCTAGCAAAAGAGTGGAAGTTTCTTATTAGTGATTCCTAATTGCATAGGTACTACTGATTTTGAATTTCATCATTTTATACAGAAATGTATCAGCAAATTTTTTTTTAGGTAAATCGAGTACTAAGTTCAGCAGATGGGCACGAATGTGGCGTGGCCCATTCGAATCCGAAGCTGGAATAAGAGCAATTTATTCGATTTTCTAGAAAGAGTACACCTTACCAAACCAAATGTATTATTGTTTTATTGTGAAGTGAATACATTGATATGCCTTCTCGCCGGTTCAAGGTAGCCAAATAAGTCACTGAATTACAGGGTTGTGCAAATTCTTCTGACAATGTATTTTGTAATTTCACGTAATTATAAGTCACAATTTTCACTTTTAATTACATGTAAATCACACAAATTGCTCTTGCATTTGTAATTAAATTACGGAATTTCAAAATACCAATTACAAATTACGGATTCAATTAAATTTTTATATAGGAATATAGGAATAATTAATACAGGAACATTTTTGCAGGTGTAATGGCTACTGCAACTCTGTGAGTTGCCAAGATCAGTAGTGACTTGACTGGCTAAACGATAAATACATAATGTATGTACTTTATCTTGAGTGGTCCATGTTTTTTGACGACAAGGAAGCAAGAAGACTGTCAAACCACAGTGAAATTGACTCAACTGTTCAAAAAATTGTTTTTTAGAAATATAATGCTCGAAATTACAAACTGTTCATAAATCAAATTACAATTACAAATTACCAATTACATTTCGGCTCCAAATTACGTAGTTTGAATTACGGTAATTTCCAATTAAATATAATTTGCCCAGCCCTGCTGAATTATCAGTTAAATAGAAGCCGGAGAATAAGTGCGGAGAAAGTCGAGTTGGAGTTTATTCTTAAACGGACCCAAATTAAATTGTTATCATGTCTCTGTCTGTATCTAATTCTACGTATTACGAGAAACAATCATGCGGTTGTACCTTCATCTGCTAGTATAAGTAGGTCATTCGTCAAGTTGAACGAACTTGTGCTGTGCAGGCACGTGAGTGTAGGTGTCATTTGTGCCTTTGAATTTGATATGTGTAACAGGAATTTCTAATTCAAGACAAAAGTGGCACTATGTAGTTATATCGGTAATTGATATGCATAATAAATAATGTGTAGAATAAATATTTCATTTAACGCCCAATTTGAATTGCTAATTCAACACTCGACTGATTAATGGCTCACAATTCTTTTTCATCTCTTTAAAAATTTAATTTGTAGAGATAGTAAACGTTATTGGCATGAAATAAAACATCATAGTATATTCAGATGAAGTCTTCCAAATCGTTGATTATTCAACAATTGGAGGATAGGTATCTTGGTTTATAAATTCGAACGAAACTTAATTTCATGCAAAACCAAATTCACAGGCTGCGTCGTTAAGTATTTAGTAATTTAAGCATGTGATGTGAAATGCGTACAAAACAAAAGATTGGGAATCTCTTTACGCACTTTCATCTAAGAAAATAGAAGATGATTGAGTAATGAAGTTTCGTTGTAAATATTTTACACATAAAGAGTAAATATTTGTGAATTTAACAACAGTAATTATGTAAATTTCTTGATTCAGGTAAAAGCACAAAAATAATCGACATTGGCAAACTCTTGTGAGCTGAGCATCAACCTATTCGCTTCACTCAGTCATTCGGAATGCAAGCGAGAATAGTCTATATTGCAAATTGCAATGGCTGCTCGAAAATTTTTCTAAAATATATATTAATTGGTATTTCCTGGTCTGCCTTCGCTACATTTTCAAATATTTGTGAGAGAAGGAGGAGGCATTTAGACATTCATTTTGTATTCCGCATCTGTATATTAACACAAAATTACATTTAAAAAAATTTGGAAACCATTAAAAATCCACAATATATTTCTTGATTCTTGACACATCAAATTGATTAGTCTACGAATATGTCAATTAATACGATTATTATTATTATTCTATTTCTTGATTCTTCTGAAATACCATGAATGTCAATTGCATTTCCTATTTTACGGAAATAATGCGTTGGCCTTTGGCCTTGCTGTTATTTGTGATTTTCACAGAAACAACAAACTTGGGAAATGTGATATAATAATGCATAATACTTGCGTGCGACTGGCTGACCTGTTACACACATGCATACCAATTTTTTCTTCCCCAAACACAATTGATAATTCACCGAAGGAACGAACAGAAAGAGAACCAACAACAAGTAGACAAAGAGCCACATCCGGGGCTACTCCATTATTGCAAATCCTTGAAGGTGTTTTAGCTGAATTGTATTTTGTATTGTAAATCCTTCCCTTCCAACTCGTTAACGTCTTACAGGTGGTATACTTGAGTATAATTATTAAATTGAGAATACCCATAAGATCTCCCTTTCCAAACTCCTTCCTCTTAATTGTCTTTTGTCTCTCGTAAGCATGGAACCTTTGTCTTTGGTTTTAAGCATCTATTCATATAAAATCTTGAACAAAAAAAAACTGTCATCAAAATATTCAACCGCCTCCTCCTGTCAAATACTACAATAGCTTTGATAAGGTCCACTTATATAAAAAACCGATGCATTTAAACCCGACACATAAACACCGCTGCTGCCTGCTGCCTTGAAATCCGCTAGTATTTGATTAAAAATACGCAAAATTAAACGGCGATATAAAATCGCACAATGCGTGCAAACGCAACAGAAAAACAATAGAATATAAGTAAATACAAGAAATATAATAAGTAAACCTATATATGGGAAATGTTGGTTGAAACACTACATGGATAGGCGACAGATGGAGCACGCAGACCTGGGCCGCTTGTCTGGACAATTGGGAGGGGGGGCATCCAATTTGAACCAAATTTATATCACAGATGTACTAACACAATAGAATAATCTCTGCCAAATTTGAGCCAAATCCATGCAAACAAAAAAAAAATTTGTATTCGCCTTTTTTTCAATTTTCTCCCATCTTTCTCCCAACGTGATCTGTGCTCAGCACAGATCACAGATCCAATATTTGCCGTTATATGAAAATGGATGTGACATATGACCATACAGAATATTAAGCAAACTTATTTTCTGCTTCGAAACTATAGCTAATTATCATGCACTTCGGTTGAGGTCAACCTAAGGTCCTACGCGGTATTCACCCATGGTATACACCCATGAAAATGCACCCAAAGTATGATTATTTCGAGTCCGGATAGGCTAGGTACTGCTTGAAGGACGGCTGAGTTATGTTAGCTTAGGTTAGGTTAGGTTAGGTTCTGCCGAAACGCCCGAAAACTACTTGTGCATCCAATCTGGTGTATACCAAGGGTGTATACCATGCAATTCTCTCCAGAGTGTATACCGCGTAGGACCTTAGGTTGACTTCGACCTGCACTTCGGCTACTCTAACCATGCATATGAACTGCATGTACATTCTACGACGGTTTTCAGTTCTGCTGTATTTAATAATTGCTTGCTGTTTTATGTTCCGACTTCTCGGCTGCGGTATAGGAATCGGAATGTTGCATTTTTTGGACGCTTTTTCTTTAAGCAACGCTTCATAAAATTGTTTTTTCAAGTTACGGCTTATATAGAGTTTTTCAATATTTCAACTTACAAATTGTGATTTTTAATGGCTGTCGGTTTTTTTGGCTCGGTTTTTTGTAACCTGCCGCTTCTTAAGGCACGGTTCATAAGTTTTAGTCATAAGTCGTAGTCGTAGCTTGTGTCGGTTTTCAACGTTTCGGTTTCCAAATAGCGCATTTACGTGAAGTTTTTAAGACCTGCTGCGGTGATGTACCTCAGAAAACAATGCATGAAATGAATATCATTGCATTAATCATTGCATTAAGAGCACCTTGCACAATGACGTAAGACAGACTCAGGAGATATTTTAATCCTCGTACACACGTGCAAGTGCATTTTTCCATGATCATTAGACTCTATTTAAACAGTTTACCATATTTCACGGTGCAACAGTGATTAAGACTCTAATAAGAATTTCCTGATGCTGAGTGAGACGTGAAACATGCATTAATTTTATTGGCCCCTGTTTCGACAGATTTCAAAGTGGAAGTTACCTAACAAAACAAGGTACACTCTAAGCCTCAGCTATTCTAACTGATGATTCCATCGAGCAATGATGAAACAGAGCGTTCCAGTAATTCCAAGACTAAAGGTTAAGGTATCCACCTTATTTGGAAATGATGATACACTGAATGATGCACTTGGGCTGAAATTACGATAGCAGCGGCTGAATTCTCATGTGCTAAAATGAATCAGACTCATAAAATGCGAAACTGTGGTTGAGTAGATCCCTGAAAATGACATGATGCTCTTAAGCCTACAATAATCTCATGTCTTAACCCAAGCATTCACTGAAATATTTACTCACCTTAACAAGACAAGGCTCCAAACCATATTATATTAGGAGAATCTTCAATGTCATCATTATAAAAAATTCATTCGATTTTTCCTTACTGCAGAAGTATAGGTGGTGGTTCATTTGTGAATAGTTGAATAGAGCTGTGTGCTAAGATGAGAAAATGTATGTACGTATTCTTATAATGCTCAGAACTTCCTACACACATTTCTTCATACGCTTACCTTTACAATTTGCACTATGTGGGATGCAAGATGCTAGATGCTACATTGCTAGCCATTTGGTCTATAGACCAGAAAGATCTTATACATATGCATGTATGTAGAGATACACGATCCACGATTCTAGACATTCTCCTATCGTGACTTGATATTCCTTTCTTCAAACTCAAGTTCAGAAGGACATAGTTAGATTTTAGGTAAGGAATTGCTGTCACTTTGCTTCTCCGTCCAGTTTATTGCAATCCGCTGAATTACGTGGAGTGGAGTTGGCGAAATGTCAGAAAATATTTCTGTTTCGGTCACTAGGCCCAGTGAGGATTTGCCGGGTTCAGAAGAAAATGAAGAAGTGCCCGAGTGTGAAATTGTAAGGAATGAAACCGAAGACCTTGATCCCGGTTTTGGAGATTCAGGAGATTTTCAAGGAGAGTCGACGCTTCACTTGCTCCCGGAAAAGGCTTCAACTGAACAAGATCAAAGGTAAGAAGACCTTGCGAAATTTCTTAAGAAAGCTCTACGTACGCCGTACACCTGCCTTTCATCCTGTTCATTTCATATTCGTCTTAAAAGCTCCCATTCGTTCCACCTGTCTAATTTTACCGATTTTGCAGACGTAAGGCGAATATTATTAAATGTCGTAAGAAAGCTCGAGCGTGTAAGATGGTATTGAGGGAGTCAAGAAGACAAAAGCACCTGGTGTTACGGATCGTTGACTTTGTTCGGGATGGGTTTTCTTAGGAAATGATTTGAAATGTCAAATTGCTTCAAGTTCTTTTTTGCACTGACGGGAGGGGTCGACGAGAACGAGGCTCGAAACACGTTTCTTAGGCACAGATTCTGATCTTTTACGATTTTCAGGTCTGTATATTTTGTTTAAAGTAATTAGATGTGTTGGGATAATATTCGATGCGGTTTGCAATCCCTGTATGTACTTCAAGATTGTAGAATGAGTAGGTCCTACAAGTTTCCGTGTATCTTTAAAAATTGCATCTCAGTAGATACAATGATGCAATTTAAAATTGGACTACAGATCACTTCAGATCTAAAAATGTCAACCACGATTTTTAAAAGTATACCTTGATTAAAAAATTAAGTCTTTAATTTTTAATTTTTGTTTATTACATTTGTATTAACTTTAAAAGATTCGTAAAATGTTGACAAAGACGCATAAAGTATTGCAACGACGTCTTCTCAAATGGCCGTCCGTTTCAAAATAATAAGCATTACTTGCGTAATAAACCCTGTAGCATAATTCCGTGCAATTTTTGCTGCCATTTAGAAAGCATACACGAACAGCACAGCCTTTTCAAGTTCAAATGCAAAGAAACTCAGGGATGGAATTTTCAAATCATTCAATAATATCTACATTGAATTGTTGATTGAAGCTTCTCTAATTTATACAACAGTTGATCAATTTCTGAACTTGTATATTCGACTTCTATAGCAAATTAACGTATTCGAAATTTTAGCTAAATTCAATCACTGCATCTTAAGACAAGCGGTTCAACAGGCGTGAAGACTATTGAAACAACCCTCGTACTTAAATTTATGGTACCTTAAGGCATCCGCCCGTCGTTTGTTAACCACTTAAAAGAGCTTTGGATTTAGGTTCTGATTCGGGCACGATTTTTTGTCATTATTTTTAAATCCACTGCCACACCTGCACTTGGCCATTGTGTTTCTTCCGAAAGAAGTTCACATATAACATAAATTCAATCCCCACCCCCACCTCAACCAGACCCACATACATACATACGATAATACATACATACTCAAATATAATTTTTTATTAAGGACCACCGGAAGTTGAGCCGCAATCCCAAGAACTCGCCTTTTAAAAAGTAAAGAGCGAGAAAAAATGCTACTTCACGTGCGTGCACTGCCCGCTCATGTGCTAACATAATGCAGAGACACTTCAAATTGAGTTCAGGTAGACTGTCTGTTGTCAGTTCAACAGAGCGGAAAGCAGAGCAGGAGTGAATCATTGATCGTTGACTCCTGGATAATTAGATTAATTATGTATCTGTCTCGATGAGTCGGAGCTTTAAACTCTAAATTCTTGCCTTTTGCATATAAAGCTCAGTTCAGGTCAGGTTCAATGATTGATTTTCAAGTAATATTTATCACATCACTGGAATTTTTTAAACATGTTAAACAGAAGGTCGTTGACCACTTCTAAAAGGAACATAAAAGTTCCTAATTGCATTATTTCCAAAACCGGCAGTAAATTATATTCCATTTGTTAAAAGCTGAAGATTTTAAATAATTCATTTCATTCAAAAAATTAAATTCAAACCGAAACTTCTTAAATCAGTTAGTGGAGTGTGTTCTTCTTAAGTAGCAAGTAAAGGCTCTTATGAATTAGAAAACGGACCAAATTAGCTCTGAAATTCGCACCAAAAATGCCAGAAAGTCTACTTTGTATTTCAATTTCTAAAAAGTAAGTATACCATACAACATCACATCACCCAAGTTATGAGAACTCAAATAATTTGGAAAAACATGAAAATCAAGCCACGAATATTTTTCACATTTCGAAACAAAATATAACCCGAGAACTAAAAAGTTAACAATTTGTTGGAATAAATATTAGTAAAAAATATCTTAAAGGAGTTACGAAATATTCAATAAAAATATAGAAACAAATTTTCTAAAATTTCACAATATGCACTAAAATTTGAGCATTTAAATATGCAACTGCATGCACCAAAACCTTAAAATATGCAAAAATATTAAATACGGCTTGATTGTGTGCGTGAATAGTTGAGATCCTACATCTAGCAAATGCAGTTATTCATAATATATTTTAATTTAATTGTTGTAATTATTTACTACATCTAAACGAAATAATTATTCAGTAAAACATTCATCAAATTGCACTTGGGATATGCTATCCTTATTTCGGTACCCTATATTCCATGTATATTTGCATATTTGCATACAATACAAAGACATACGAGAAGTAGTAGATTAATTCTCAGCATCGAAACAGGAATGTCGTATTTAAAATTAATCGTCTTAAGATTCCGAATCGTTAATTGTTATACAAGATGCTGATGTTGTTATATGAAGTGATTTATACAGTATTATGTCATCATGATTAAATACTGCATGCCGAATGCTGACAGCTTAAGACCTGTCATCTATTCTTAACAGGTATGGCGAAAAACGATAAATTTTTGTGCAACAGGTGTAAAGGTAGTAGCAGAGAACAGAAATCAAGTTCATGTTCATGATAAAAACAGTCGCAATGACTCGCAATCGCAACTCGCAACCGCAATGAAGTTTCAAGGCTAACTTGTACTTTGTCCTTACATTGTTCACTGTAGTTTTATGAAATGGGGATCCACATGGAAATCACTTTTTGTCGACTATTTTAGCATCAGCGTGAAGTGACGTACTGTCAAGTCAATGATACTTTTTTCTTGCGACAATAATTTGATTGCGACAATAGTGTTTTTCACGCGCTAGCACGTGTAGCAAAATGATGTACGATACGTACATATTGTGCACGAATGTGCGTCGGTGATCTGTACAATGCGGCATTGTTTGCGAATTTATGTGCTGTGTATATCTCACTTAGATACGAATGACGCTAAGACTAAAGATGAGCCAATAATGTGCCAATAATCGATGCTATAAAAATGCAATATGTACGTACAGTGAAATATCGGTAGAAGGTCGATTTCAAGTTCAAGACACTTTATGATTGAAGTTGCTGAGCGACACTTCGATTAAGTTCTCAGCGATTAATTAACGATGGAGCGGGATAATTTTAGTATGCTGTAATACTTACATGCAAATTATTGGTTTACAATCTAAGTTCACGTTGGGGAGGAGGAACTACAAAGTATAAAATGTACCATTGCGTGTAGGCATTCTGTAATTGTGGGAAACTCAGTTAAGTACAGTTTCTGCAGTTCATTGAGCTTTAGAATGTGAAAATCAAGAAATGCACTAACAGCTGTGGTCAATGCTAGTAATGATCTTTGTTTTAAAAGAAAATGTACTTCATAATACATATTTTTAAATGAATCCTGTCGGTTAATTCTATGAATGACATATTCAACCTAACGTAGCTTAAAATATAAATTGACTGAACATATTGATATATAGCCAAGCCACACAATGTTGTATGAGATTCGGAATGCAGATGTACAACGCAAAAAGGCTAATAATATCTGAGTAAATCCCTTTGGTCACGCTTCAACATTGACTATCGATTGAAGATTTGCATATGTCACTGCACGAAAGGCTTGGCTTAGCCAATGCACTGAAACTGAATGCAAATCAATCACTCCTCAAAATATACTAGACAATCGAATAGAATCTATCCATGTTCACGCGCAAATATTATGTTGCTCGTCAGTGTGTCTTGTATTTGGATTTAGATATGGCTGGCTAAATTTGCATACGGATATATTGAATTAGTAGCTGAGAGAGATGCGAACCGAATTAGCTGTCTGACATTGTCAGTTTTTTGCATCCTCTTGTCCCTATGTTTATGTTAACTAGCTTGCAAGAATCTACGTAGATCTGATACTCAAAAAACAAATGTTTTGCTTAAAAATTGAAGGTAAAAGTCAGTCGTGGGCTGAATTTAGTTGATATTTCACCGAGTTCGTTGAAAGAAATAGGCTACGATCTAATCATCTGATTTTCGAGTGATTTAATTACAGCAGTGAATACTAAATATTAGGTCTAATTCAAACACGGTACGGTGACTATTGTTATTCTTGAAGTATGTCCGTTTCTGTTTTCTGTTAACCAATATTAGGGCATCTTGTGACCCATCAAAAATTGTAACGATCGATCGTTATGGTCGACATGAGCGAGAGTGCGTCATTTACTGACGAAGACAAACAACTCGGGTATGTCAAATGTCAACCCAAAATTCACACATGACCATGTTACTCTGCCTTGTGTTTCCAATTCCATTGCAAACAGTTCAACATTTTATTCATTAATCGAAATCAATAAATGTAAATCAAGATCTTCTGTAACAAATATTCATAGATTTTAAAATAATGTCAGAGGTTTAAATGTAAGTTTTTTCTAAATGTTTGTAATCTGTAACTAATAAGTATTCTAAAAAATTAAAATCAATTATAGAGCTACAGCTGTGAATCAAATAAATCGGCGTAATTCTTTCAGCTAGCCTATTTTGATTTAAAAAAAAATCTTATCAGATTAATTAAAAGCTTTCAGCATAAATCCCACCCGTTAAATTTTTAGTAGTATTTGCTTGGCTAGCCTAAAATCGGTTCCACGAAAATTCGCTCCCGGAAAATTCGCTCCCGGAAGATTCACCCCGGAAAATTCGCTCCGGAAAATTCGCCCCGGAAGATTCACTCCGGAAGATTCGCCCCATGAAAATTCGCTCCCACGAAGATTCGCTCTCACGAAAATTCGCTCCCATGAAAATTCGCTCCCATGAAAATTCGCTCTCGGAAAACTCGCCCCGTAAAATACAAATTGCGTGAAAACAGTTCTATTTTCAGTAAAGCTTTAAGATTTTAAAGTATTTCTATAGTTCATGAGCTTGGACTTTAAATATGTAACATGTAAAACTACACCCGTACAATTACAGTTATGCACAACATATATTCCCATGTATAAAGGCTGGAATTTCCTGTGTATAAAATGTTTGAACCGTTGCGCTTTACTCTTTTTCATAAGCTGATGTGTTATTGCCTCGTAAGTAAGGT
>JAQFYU010000411.1:0-22892 GCA_034694905.1 Ceratophysella granulata | reverse complement strand
TTAATTGAAAGTGAGATTTCGGCTCTTAATTACATGTAATTTGAAATTACATTTCCAAGTAATTTGCCCAGCCCTGATTAAATCTCATCAATGCCCATTAAATCCCGCTGTGACGTGATTGTATTCGATTTAGAAACGTGATTTTCCGTTCTAAATCCCAATAAATCATATTAAATCCCACTATGATATGATAGGATTTTAATTTAGAAACGCGATTTTCCTTATTAAATCCCACTGTTGTTGGAATTTAATCGCCAATAAAGGATTTTCCGTGACTGATGTAAAAACGCTGTTTTCCCACAAAAACTTGGACATTTTTTATTCTTCAAAATTCTTGAATTTTTCGGGAACCGACCTATAATTATAAGGATCAAGCCGTTGCGTTTATAACAATCTCATGCAAAATAAATATGTCGTCTCTGATAAGATAAGTTAAATTGAAAACAACCATTATTCTACGTAAGTAATTAAAAACTGTAATAGTCTGCTCTGAGGCCATCCAAGGTGGTAGCACACAAAAGCAATTATGAGATCTGACGCCATTTCCTACAGTGTTTAATTTAAGGCTGAAGAACTATCAAAGTTGAAGTAGGCGGTATATGATTACGCGAAGGAACAGAAATAAGAATCAATGGACAAATAAATTGTCTAATTAATACCATTTATACTTAGCATTTAATTACAACTTAGGCAGACGACAAGGTTAGCTTATAAGATATATAGAATATTGGCTATAGATACATGGATCCGTAGTGGCTTGTTGCCGAACAATAGTGGAGTGCGAATGCGGAAAACGAGTCTTGTGATCTGAAGTGAACAATAGGGCCGAGTCTCATATCTCATCATTTCCCATTATTCCCTTCCACAGGGATTAGCATCAAATGCTTCAGCAATTGAAGCCATTTGTTTACAGGACAGAGAGATTTGCCAGTTCAAGTTTCCCTTTCATCCCACAACAACATACGTCGTATATTCTGCATACTTTGTTAGCATCCTTCCAGAAGCAACTCCCCCGGAATTGGCAATCAGAACTAGTTGAGCATTTTAGTACATTTCATCTTAGTTGACCTTGTCCTTGCTCTTCAACAATAACTCACTTTTATTCGAGACAACTCTTAGCTCAGACAAAAGCTCATAAAATCCTCTCGTCTCTATTTTAAGAATGTCTTGTTTGCGGCCCATAATATCGATCTGCTACGCCACGCCACACACGTCTCGAGTTGAAGCTCTAAGTGCAAGTATTTACTGTTCTAATTGGAATTAGCAATTAGGCCGAGCAGAACTAGAGATAGGCCAGCGTCCAAGTGGGAGTTCATGTAGTTTGTAACTCGTACCGTAAAACTCTAAGACACATTTTTGTCTGAGAAACACGTTCAGTTCGTTCTTGTGTGCTTTTTGGGTTGCGATTTACGACTACGAACAAGTTTGTTCGTACCATATATAAATCATTCTTTTCTTTCCTCTCAATCCAATTTGCACAATATTGAGTAACATTAATTGCATCAGAATCTGTCACGGGCTCATGTTTGCTTTGTGCCGAGTGGCGTAAAAAAGGCGTTAAAAATTGAACTGGATTCAGAGTTGCCAAATATAAAGTGCTATTCCTAATTTTCTGAGCTTGTTTGTGCTACAAATTGAGCTTACAATTTAGAGTTCTATTCAGAGGCTCTTCCGGTCTCTACTATTGACACTGTGAAACTCATCCTTAGGGAATAATAAGGTTACTCATAGTCACAACCTTATTGAACCTCCGTAAATCTCAGAATTCCATAATTGAAGCTTCTCCTGCTGAGAATCTTTCTAAATACATTTGTAGAGAACGGTTGTTTATGTAAAAACACATTTTTTCGCTGGGTCGCTGTAGATTTTTTAACTAAAGGGCTCAACAATTCACAGCGGCCTGTCTGGTTCCTATAACGAAATTCTATAGTTTAAGTATATAGTTTTGTAATTTGGAGGTTTTACTGCATATTTTAACCATATTAACACGTTTCTTTTTTGTGATTTAAAGTGAGTTTAATCTGATTTAGCAGGGTTTCGTGTGATAAAATAAATTTAATTTAACGCGCTTCTAATTTTGGTGCATATTTTAGTTTTTAGCATTTGCACTTTTATAGAATACGACTTACTTTCGTTTTTAGCATTGCATATTCACTGCATATTTTAGTTTCTAGAATTTTTTTGCAATAAATGCATATCATGACGCTTTTTGTATGTACTCAATTTTCCTTGTTTTTCATTAAAAAATGTTCGTATGCTCATAGATTTCGGCAATTTTTTTTTGTAGTTTTAAAAACTGTCGCATTTTGACTTTAATTTGCTGTGAATCGCCATTTATTAGCATTTTCAACTTGAATAGCTCAATCTTCTACCAAGGTTTTATTCCTTCAAAAAACTACTTAATATTTTGTAAATAACATGTCTGCAGTGGGCCCGCCAATGGCCTTAGCAGCGATTAACACCTTCCTTCTAAACATACATCCACTTTGTGCATAAAATCTGCTTTTTGGGACGTAGGTTAGTGCATATTTTGACATTTTTATTGCATATTTCAGTGCATATTTCGACCGTCTTTAGTGCATACGAGCCTTCCCTTAAACATACGCCTGTAGTCTGCATAGGAAAATGTGGTGCTGCTATTCACGTTCAGTCTACCAATTGAGACTCAACTGGCTATGAATAGGTCTGTACTCAAGTTCTTCGTACATAGAAATTCCCAAATAAGGGCAGCCAAACAGGACAGAGAAAAGGGAAAAACAAATAAAACTTCCCATAATACATACAATCTTTTACTTCTATTCTTGATTCTTGCCAAGCCATCTCGTTGATTGTCTTTGACAGTGGTCTGGTCTTGCTTGATGAGTCTGAGGGGACCTCAACAATGGACCATATTAGATAGGAAGGCCCAATGAGTTTGTAACAGGAACTACGAGGCACACCATTATGGTTACAGTAGCTCAAACAGTCTGCCCATGGAAGATCCATCGGATATGACGTACGTGGAAATGTATTTAGTTAAGCCAAAGTTTTATTTAAAAACAAAGGACGAAATGTTGAAGAGCCTCATCAAATATATATTTATTTTATTTTGCACTCGTCCTTGTTTTGGCTTTCAAATAACAAGAATTAAAAAATATCTGTCTGGCAAAATGCACTAATATGCTCACTTCCTGTTATGCCTGACATTGTACTAAGTCCCTTTCAGGGGTGGGTAAATTTCATGTAATAGGGAATTAGTGTAATTAAATTATGTAATTTTATAACCGGAAAAGTACTTCTTAGTGTATGTATAATTTATTTATTTACATTTAACAGTATTTTAAGTTGCAAAAAGTTTGAACTTCAAGAGTTCATAATCAAACATCAAAATTGACGTTTATTGCAGCTTGCAGCCATCATATATCTGCTTGTGTTCACATTTCGAGAAAGCTTTCAAACATGCTAAATACATTAGCACAATAGAATTTTCATCGCTTTGTCCTTGACTTTCCAGGATGGTCAAAATCAGTACATGATGACCTAATAAATCGTTGGACAAATTCAGTTTGGTAATCATTATTGATGAAATCAAAATCAAAATCACACTTTTAGACGATAAAATCACAAAATCAGTATCGGTGACACTAAATAATTTTAAATTACGATTTTCGAATCAACAAGCTAAATTATATGAAAACCTGGTTTTAAAATCCAAGGTTATATTTTTTTCCAGAATTCGACAAAATAAAGAGAACAAATCAAACAACTTTATCAAAATCAAAATCTAATATCAAAAACATTTTAAAGCCCAAAATCGTGACATTTAAAATCATGGATTTTCAATATCAATTTATCTTTAGTGCCTTTGTTTTGTACAATTAAGGGAACCCAATTTGTATAACGTGTATTATACATAGGTATCCAAGAATGTTGCATCTTCTCGTGTTTAATGCATTTGGGCGTTGAGCTTATAATTTGTAATTCTGTCATCTGTAAATATAACTGTAATTTGTTCTATTTAAGTCAAACTGAGATTTTGGACATTTAATTCCATGTAATCTTAAATTAAATTTGCGTAAAAACCCACCCTTGGCCCCTTCTGGTCGCAAATCCTCTTCCAAAGGACTCGTGTGTGTATTCGAAAACGGAAATTAACAATTGACACGGAAGAGAAAGACGTGATCAGTTGGGAACAACAACAATGCGAAGGGACATGGGTGAGGAACTCCTTCATCGAAATCCAAGATATTCTTGTCACTCGTCGTGTCAGTAAATGGAAATCACATGAATGTCTGCATCAAGAAACCCAACTATTTCTTCCTGGCACTATTGAACGCTCAAACTGCAAACATTAATGAAATGATTAGTCATTTGCCAAAAGGCGTCTCACTCAGGAACTGACTTCAATTTTTTGTCCACACTTGGTGTGTGGTGTGCCATCTAATCCTAATTTCGATCCTTTATTTTCGGCTATTAAATCGAATGTATCGCCAATTTAAGAAGTTTGCCAAAAATTCTTGGCCGAAATATTAAATTAGCTGTGAGCAATTCGGCGCATTAAAAAAAGCACTATTGTACTTTTAAAGAATACAAGCTTCTTTGTAATATACAGTATTAGCGGAGGCACAAGGCACAAGGTACAACAATAATAAAAAACCAACAAACAGAAATGGCTTTGACAATCTGGGAACTTTCCTTGAACAGTAGTTCAAATAATAGAAACGGAAACCGAAACTAGCGGCAATTACCTGTTGGGTACAAGGTACAACTGTGCATACTGTAGAATTGCTTATAATTTGAATGCACTGCAGCGCAATTTCCAACTCTGAATCTCTTTGTTAGAAGAGATGCCTCTGTGCACTTCTCAAACAATGCCGTACATTAACGAAACACATCTACCACAGAAGAAGAATCAACAAGTGTCTCTGTCTACATATAATGAAAGTTGTACACGATGAACTTCCTTGTGGCCTGGCTTGACGAATGCAGGAATTTTGCATGAGCCGCTGGCTCAAATTAGGCAAACCAACTCAGTTCCCAGATTCGAACTCAACAAGCCTTGAAGCTCATCAACTCATCATCATCCTCACTAATTATGCGAATGGTAAACTGTAGAACGTGAACCAGTTCAAAAATGGGAGAGAATCCCTTCGTTAGCCAAACTAAGCATTTCATTATTTCCCCTTTTAAAATGGGTTAGTAATGTTTTGAGCAGAGGTTCTTAATTTTTTTTAAAAGTGAAAACATGTGTACTTTTTCCATATTTTAAAATAAATTAGAAATCTGAGCAGACGAGTCAAAGGCTCAGGCCAGTCCAAATTGAGCCAGACAAGAAGTTGTGAATCTTCAACTCAATCTCGAGAAGATGACACCAAAGCTGGTTCTTCTGCTCTGCACTAAAATGCCAAAGTGTGTGAATTTACTAATCACTTTTACTTACAGTTTAATGACATTGTACTTTCGTGACAAACTCATCGTTTTTTTTTTCTGTGGCGGAGAAAACTGGAATAATGAAGCTCTGGGCCTCGTGTGCATCTTAATTACTTCCCCATGAACTTGACCAGCCTTCTCCTCCGCCGCTGCACCAACAACTGAGCGCTTGAACTTGGCTACACGGATGTTTACCTTCCATGGGACCTAAAAGGAAATGGATGGCAAAGCGTGGGAAGTGGACGCCTTATGCGTACAATAATCATAAAGGCTCATCAGCTCAGCTTCACAAGAAGACCTACATTTGGTCTCGAATCATGCCAATTGGAATTGGAAGTCATGATGAGTCCTTTGGAAGAATTTGCATGCAGCTGTCTAAAGAGGACTGGTTCCTAATGGTGCATGTTTGGAAACCATTTCGAGTAAATCATCTTCTTCCGGTCTCCTAGTCTTTCTATGGTACTTACTTTACTATGGTACTATTACTTACTCATGGGAGAAAACTTTCCAGTAAAAATTAGACTGTATTCAGTTTAGTCGTCAATCTCACGGTGAATTTTAAGTGAAATGCTATGCAGTGAAACTGTTGCGGGAAAGCCACATTTGATTCTCGGCCATAATTCTATTGCTCATGCCACAATGCTTGACTATCGAGAAATCAAGTTCATTTTTTTCTCTTCATTTTCGGAAATTTTACCACCATTTTACAACAATGTTGTTTGTGGGTTGCATTCGCGAATCGCGAGCTCATCGGATTAATAACTTGTTCGGATGCTTTAGATCTGCCGTAACACAACCTTTGAAGTCCTCAGCTTCACTTCACAAATGTATTGTCATGTAAGTCGGTAAGCTTAAATAGACGCCAGTCAATAAAAAAATATACTTGATTGATTTTGAGACTATTCTCTCATTTTAAAGAAAATATGATAAAATTTGAAATTTTGACATTTGTAAATGTAAATTGCATTCAGAGTTAGAAATGGTATTGTTACCGCCTGTCTCAAAATTGACGGGCGGCCTTTGCATATTTAAAAAAAGCAACGAAAATACATATGTTCTATGCTACAGTCACTTGTACAGATTGCAATGCAGTTTACATCAAGATTCGCCAGTGCTCAAAGCGATGTATACCATATTTTTTCGGTAAAAGGTCACATTGGCAAAAACCACATTGGCAAATATCCTTCCGCCAGATTGGCAAACAGTACGAACAGAGAAATTCAGTATTGGCAAATAATGTGTCCCATTTTTTTGAGTATTTTGAAGCATAATAATTTGCCATTTTGGAAATTCGAAAATGCGTAAAATTAGGATAAATACAGATGTTGAAACTAGCAGGCAGTATGCTATGCAAAATTTAGAAAGGCGGAAAAACTTAGAAAGTTGATTACAAGCCTTCGACTGGTTCAGTAATGTTCTAGCATTGTTGCCGCCATAAACTTTAGAGTTATCGAGCTCTGAGTAATAGAACAATTTTCAAACCTCAGAAGTTTCAATCGAGATTCAAGCATATATAAAAAATAGAATAATCGAATAATCTAAACCGGATCTATCGCTTTCAACATCAAATTAATTTTACAAACTGTTTATTTATTTTGCAAACAAATAACAATTCTTTATTTTTGTATATTAACTTGGTGTTGCGTATATCTATGTACATATATGCTTAATTTTTAATGGAGTTTTTTTTTGCATGTTTGTATTCTTTAATGAAGAATAAAAAATTATGAATTTCCTGCATAGGGCCCCCGATCGGCTTGCGCCGGCCCTGATGTTGCTCGGCACGCAGAAAAATATTTTCTGGAATGTTCATGAAAGAGTGAAGACAGGCATTCCGAAAACAACAAACTTTGCGGAGGGTTGGCATATTGCAAATTGAATAAGGCAATTTCAGCAAAACGGCCCGCGATGTGGAAATGTGAATATCGGCGTTTGAATCATTATCTTCTTCGTCTTTCTAAGAAGTACAGATCAAGACATAGGCCGGCCATCTTCTACACTTGAATTTCTAAATTTACGACTTCAGTTTTTGATTTAAATTAAACTTAATATTGTAGTTTTTCAATTTTTCTCTTCTCGGGTTTGGCATATTTTTTTGCCAATATGATTTCTCAATAAAAAAGACATTTGCCAATTTGGAAATTGTGATTTTTGCCAATATGACCTAAGGCACTTTGGTGGTCGGTTTTCAAACGTTTGCCAATATGAACTTTGCCAATGTAACCTGGAATCATTTTTTCTGCATTCTGATTGCTTTAACATTATGTTGCCAGCATTTTATAATGTACATTTCCATGCTAAAATCAATGGGGGTGTCGGTCTTCTTTGAGAAAGTCGTTGTAATTAATTTCAGTGATTTAAAAAAATAATTTTATTTGCATACCCTTAATGTGATTAATTTCGTGACCCGTGATATAATTATTGTGACCAGTTATAGGGACTTTTTCTAAAAACCACCCACACAATCAAATCAAAAGTCAAAATCAGATAGACAAATCTGTCTAATATTTATGTGGCATACCCGTCGTGGGCCTAACTTTGCATAGGAAGGTTGGACTACGAGTATACACGCATCATAATTTGGGAGTTACTTTTTGCTGTCCTATGTAAGATAACGGGAGTTTTCCTGATTACAGCAAACAGAATTCTTGCTGTGAAAATGTCAAAAAAATTGACTAATTGAAAACCCGAAAAAAATTGGGCGTTAATGATGATTTATTTTGTATCATATCAAACTTTAATAAATTAGAAATAAAGCCTGAAACTCTAATTAAAATTTCTAGAATCCGGGAAAAATAGAAAGACTGATTTACGGGATCGAACAATAAGCTTGTTTTTTTTAAAAAAAAACATTTTCAAACCCTGAATTTCATTACTTTGAAGCCATAAATTCAGGAGTTATTCGTTTAAGTTACAAATTCAGAGCAATAATAACAATGAAGTACAAATTTGAGCAGTGATGAAGTGACATTTTATTTGGGAGAAGTTTCAAACGAAATCGATTGATGCAATTGTGGCACCCGACACCCGACGAGTTAATAGCTTTTTATGTGCCACATTGACGCTCACAAATAAATCATTTCCAATCTAACCCCTCCGGTCCACATGCTAAACACTAATTGGAAAATATAATCATAACATTAACATACGAAATTTAGGTAGTTCCAAGAATGCTTACCTTTGAAAGAAGATTTTCAAGCCTGCTCCACTCCAACCGAACTTCGTTTACACTTTGGAAGCACAAGTAAGTGGGCCAAGACTTGGAAGAATTGTTTCGTTCAAATGGTAATTACAATTTCTTGGAAGATGTGTGCACGTCAAACAGGATGTGGAATTGAAATGCAAAGATAGTCCAGAGTGGTGGAATGAGAATAGACAGTTTTTGTGCGGGTGAGGTTCTGTCTCGCCTGATGAGGTCTCCTGGCTGAGTCCTGCTCTTCTGTCAAGCATAAGCACTTTGATGATTTCTGAATTCCTAACTGGATGAGCTTCAAAGAGTTCAAACAACTGGAAATGATTTTGACGCTCTTCTGGTCTGGCCTGAATCTCTAAAATGAGCCAAGATTTAGGATGAGTTTGGATTTGGAGACGCAGAAGACAAGATCAATCATCAATCATGAAAGATGAGTGTTAAGTAGCTAGTAGCTTCCCAACTCTCCTCACTCCAGATCAAAGCGGATTTTATCCTTCCACATCTAGAAAAACATTGACTTTGAGGATGGAGGAGTCCAGAACAGAGTGAGTGTCAGGAGTCTCCACACGTGCACTTCCCACTTAAGAGTCTTAATGGCCTGGTCCTGTCCATCAGAATCAAGACTCTTATTGTTTCAGCTAATGTGCAATTGAGTCACGAGTCTCTGCCTCGTCCATGTACATAGAACAATTGGGCCCAAGTGCAATGGAAAATTCTTGACCAGAAATTGTCACTTCCTCATTGACGCTCACCACATTTGGAACAGGGCTCGTGCTATCGTGGACCTGGTACTCAACTCTAATTAGACAACAAATGCGGATCTGATCGACTTGCACTCCTCTTGCTGACTGAGATCCCAGTAGTGCAGCAAACAATCTCTTCTGTGGTGAGTGAGTGGTGATGGTGATATGCTGGATCAATCCTAGCACTAAGGTAACCCACATGTGTCAGCCTATGGAATAGTTCAACTTCAGGCTAGTGCACTACTGAATGTACATAGTATTGCACAGAGAAGAACATGGGACGACGTAACAGAAGAGAATAAACGAGATAGTTTCCTTGAGTTACTCGTTACTCTTTTGGGTTGTGGTTTCATTGTATTCTAAATTGTGGAGAAGACCAAAGTTTTTTGTGTGGAGTTCAGTAGTAGAAAAAACTCGAGAGTTTTGCATTATTTATATACGAACTAGAGAGGAATGAGTCACAGCCACTTTGCAATTTTAGTCAGCAAGCAGTAGTTTGAGCACACAGACAAAAAAAAACGAAACGTATAAATATTTGAATACACTCCCATCCCATAAATTATAAATTAGAAAATAGGAAGGTAGGTAATGTTCGAAGGGAAACGACAAATTGTTCAAGTTTAGCAATGTGTGCTCTGCTGGATTTGCCGAAGTCTGGGTGGAACATAAAATACCGAGTAAATGTCTTCCAACAAAGCCAACCAAGGCCAAGAAAGAATATTGTATTTTTAAAAGGCAAGGGTAGAGAAATTATACTCAAATTACTGTAATTAAATAACGTAATTTGAAGATTTAAAGTAATGGGTAATCAGAAAATATTGATGAATACAAGTACGTAATTTGCAATTTATATTTGTGATGAATACAGGTTATTTGTAATTTGTAATTTGTAATTGTGTAATGAATGCTGGTTATTTGTAATTCGTAATTGTGATGAATAGAATACTGGTAATTTTAAATTTTGATAAATGCCGGTTATTTACAATTTGCAATTTGTTTTGTAACTGTGATGAATGCTGGTTATTTGTAATTTGCAATTTGTAATTGTGATGCATACTGATTATTTGTAATTTGTAATTGTGATGAATACTGGTAATTTTTAATTATGATAAATACTGGTGATTTGTAATTGTGATCAATGCCGTTTATTTATAATTTGCAATTTGTAACTGTGATGAATACTGGTAATTTGTAATTCGAAATTTATGATTGTGAATTGTGATGAATACTGGTTGTTCGCAATTTGTGATTCCGGTACTTTAAGCTGGTAAATGAAGGCTCAAATTACAGTTACTTAAATTTTGAGTTCCAGTCAAAATTGATGTTTGTTGAAATGTTTTATAGCATCAGTTTTGTGTGAAAATGTGAAATTTGCAAACAACACTGTTTTTCATTTTGACATTGACGTCGTCTCTCAGAAAAGCTAATGTTCATCTTATACGAAAGAAAATATAACACCTTATGGCACTACATGTAATTCAGTCTGTAAAATTTGCTATTTGTAATTATTCTTCTGTAATTCTATAATTTTTAGAACTATTGTAAATGCAAAAGTGTCGAAGAAATTTGTGTTGCTTAATTGAAACGGATACTTTGAGCAGCTGTCATTACATTTAATTTCAAATTACATTTCTTTGTAATTTGCCCGCCCTTGCTAACAGGTATTCCTCAAACGCAGTGAATTTCATTTCAAAATTGTTAGACATTCTAGAATTTCAGACCAGACATATCTGTACTTTTAAATCTAGACACAAATTCGGGTGTCACATGAAAGTTATCAGAACATTTTTTAGTTTCGGTGCTTTTACAGACCAAAAAATACTTTTTTTAAATCGGATTATATGGGAGGAGCACTAGCCTGAATCTGTATTAGGCGAATTAGAAAAAAGTGAGCCTGGGTTTAGTGAAGACATAACCATTACAATAAATTTCCGCAGAAAAGGAAAGCTTGCCAAAAAGTAAATAGTATTTAGCCGGAATTTATAAGTCGTAAATCTGGGATTAAAGCAATTAAGATTGAAGTAAAGCTACTTGCATTCTGTATGCAAACCTCTAAGCACTGCACGTGGAAATTATACGAATCCTCTCGAATACGAAGACTGCGTTCAAGAACCTCCTTGCCGTGTGTATTTATCTGCAAACAATGGACAAGATCGTCCGTACTGAGTGAGACAGACACTTATGCTCACCAATATAAATCTCCAATAGTGAATCAATGCTATTAAGTACGGTCCGCACACTACTGATTCAGCTCATTTCATATTAAAAAACCAATTTGATTCCGCCGATATCATCGGAGCGTTTGAGAAACGGGTTACACGGGAGTCGAGTTAAACCACACCAAGTCCAAAACCAGTAAATATCCTGGTTCTATCTCGTCAGGCTTACATACTAATGCCCTGCTTGTTGATTTCGGGCTTATCCGCCCACAGTTTTAAGTAGTGCAAATATTTATTTGCAAAGTGACGGTTTCTGCCATATCGCGTCAACCTATCACATAGGCAACTGCAATTTATCCTTCGGGGTTTGAAACGACAAATACCTAAAGTTCATTGAAAGTTCATTTACATTTCAGAGTAGGCGAAGCTACTATGTACAGTAATCTAAGAATACGGATCGAAATTCGAAATTACGGATTGCAAATTGGAAAGGGCGTAAAGTATGACTTAAAATGGCCCAAGTATGCACCAAAATATGCACCGCGAGTGCAAAAAATAGGCACTAAGCTAAACAGCATACCGTTTTTATATCACGAATTTTTATCTAAGTAAACGCCTTCCATAAATTCCAATCAGTCGATGAGCAAAAATGCAATAATTTTTTATAATTATTTAAATATTATTAAATTCTTTAAGTTAAAATACATCAAATTAAGTTCACTTTGCGAAATACTTTGAATTTTCAAAGCAAGATATTGTCAACCACTGGAAACATATTTTAAAAATGACAAATAAAATAAAAATTGCATTCAAAGAAACAATGCATACATACGGTACAAGCGCAAAAGCATGCATACATGTGCAGTATAAAATCTGTTTATTTTAACCAGGCCTGAGGGAACCACTGAGTATTTAATTTTTAAAATGTCCTTCATTAAACGTTTTGGGCAGTCACCCGTCACCCGTCATGCACAGATTTACTACAAAGAAACCCGAGACAATGATTTGTGCTGCAGTCGTACTACATACGTAATTCCAATTTCCAGCGTTTCGCTTAGATTAATCTGACATAAATTGCTGCCACCTTTTCGTGAGCAACTCTGTGGATACCGTGTGTGTTCAACAACACAAAGTGGAAAGACATCATATCTTATCTTTAGTAAACCCAACTAAGTTTGCACGATATTCATTTCCAACGAGAATCCCAACCGTAGCATGGAGCGTGGAACGAAGTGGGAATTGAAGACGAGAAGGTGAGAAGAAGACCTTCACGCTCAAATAATTACAGAGATTTTTGCGAAGATCCTCTGTCAAGATAAGGTTTTTCAGCATAAAGGAAGGAAGCTTCCACTCTGAGTCTCCCAATGCATCCAGCTACAGACAGAAGACATAAGTGAAATGAAATCGGCTCAAATATGCCCTCGGAACTATGCTATGCTACAAACTATAATCAAGTGAAATAGAAAGACGCGTAACCCAAAACCCAGTCACTCACTACTAACCTCCACAAGTGTATAATTACGAGAAGTAGTGGTGAACAGAAAACGCTTATTAAAATCCCATTCCAATTTCCAATGCCAATGAGTTCCAATGTCTTGTTCGTCTCGGAGAACAATGGAAGTCATATGCTCAGAATATATGTTTCATTTGAGAAGGGAGGAGGAAGATGTGAGCGAGGATCATCATAAAATGGAACAAAGGGAGAACTACTCCAATATCTGTCAAGATCAAGACAAAACCTATTGACGTGTTATTATAGGGCTGACCAAGGGCTTCACTCATGAATTCACTTTCCAACACCTAGTCTGGTGTTTCCTTACATGCCAATACCAAGCCACGACCCACATGTCATGTCATGACTAAGGAAAGCGTCGTATGCACTAAAATCGGTCAAAATTTGCACTAAAATATGCAAAAAATTACAAGATATGCACTACATCAAAATACGCAGCAAAAACAACTTTTCTGTAAAAATTATTATTAAAAAAAATCTTCTTTTAAATGTAAAACACACTATAGAAAATTGGTAGAAACCCAGTGAAACAAGTTTACCAATCGCAAATGTTGAAACAAATCGAATTAAAACCAATCAAGCTGTCACAGTTCTCAAAATTCCAAATTGAAAAATCAATAACAAAAATTAGAATACAAAGCTAAATTAAATTAAAAATATCCTGAAAAAGTGTCAAAATATGATTTTAGATATGCAGCAAAAGCAGCGTAAAGTTTCTGCAAAAAAAGCTTTAAATTTCAAAAACTAAAAGATTGGTGGAATATCCAATCAACCAAGTTGATCAAACGTAATAATGTTAAAAAAACATTGAATTAAAATCAAATCGTATCAGTTTTTTAAATTCCAAAAAGAGATATACTCGTATTACCCCCGATTAAACCCTGCGAAAATTTCAGAATAGAAAGCTACTCAAAGACCTTCGAATTCTACATATGTTGAAGCTTATCCAATTGGAAAAATACCTTCGCTAAGTGTCAAAATATCCAGTAGTAGTGCGAAAATATGCTAAAGAACATTAAAACCTCAAAATGTACAAATATCCAGTATATAGTTCTGGTTACTGGAGGTCTGTGAGAATCGCTGTGATCTTAAGTTAAAAAGTTTCAGCTCCAGAAAAAATATGTTTTTGTATAAGAATCCGCTTCTTAAAATCCGCTTCTTAAGCATGACTCATGAGCAGGAATATGTTCTCCTTACGTGTAGAAAGGTTTGCATAATTTAATCCCACAAAATCTGATGAGAATGCCAATCATAGAAATGAAACTGATATACACAGCCCCGAAGCCTTCCAATAATTAGATTCGCTCAAACTGAGTTCATCTACTATTTCAAATTGAAATGACGAGGTTCACCTGACACGACTTTGCTCAGATCTATCCATTTCGAACACTGAGTCCAAGTGCGACGAGTGTGGATCTTTAATTATGTGCAAAGTGAAGCAATCGGGCATCTTGGTGTGGAATTAAATAAATTCCAGAACTGCGTAGGGAGCATTTCTTTTAACGACTCATCACGTGTGTGTGGGTGGAGTACAGTACAAAGTACTAAGTCATTACGGAGATGGAATCCATCATGCTTAATTCAATTAAGCATATGCAAAATTACGCAATACAATTATATATGCTGAAAAGATTGGTGGAGTTTGGGAGGCAGCAAAGCTATACCTCCAGGTAACCAGATTTGACACCTACGTGAGCTTAACGTTAACCCATTGAGTAACCTTCACCTTGCTCCTTCCCAGCCATTCCAATGACTCAGCGCCTCCTTCTAATCCTTCCATTTACCTCTTATTTCTATTTATTCATGCAAATTCATAAATGTGTCACCCTGCCCTGTCTGGTTGGGAGGATGACGCATGTATAAATACATATGGGTTTTCCTAATATACGACAATAAGTAAGTTAAATATTCCAACACCAAATCTGGAGAACTACTGATATCGTATTAAGGGCAGACAAAATTAAGGATAAAGCAGGATAAGGTTAAAAGAGAAATTATTCAGCCTTTTGTGGCCCAAAATTCCGTCACTCCCGCACCCGCAAATTCTTCCGCGCACTGCGCGACAATTTATGTCATTTTGTATTGCACATCAATGTAAAACAAACTAAAGTATTTTAGCTAAAGCTAATTTGTACATATATTAATACTACTTAGTGCTTAATTGTAGAATTTGGATTTAAATATTTGATTAACCAAATATTTTATTTTAATAATTTAAATATTCTTAATTTAAATTATGCCAGGCTATATCTGCCAAACAGTTTCGCTTTTTCAAGAGCTCACGGAAATCATCAAACACGCTGTGCATTTCTGTATCTCGAAAATCGAGTACTTGTCTAATTCCGAGTATTAGTTAGATCCTCACGCACAGCCCGCTTTCAAATTAATTGTTTACCGGAACCCGAAAAGCGAACCGTAATGTACGACTTTGCTGGAGAATACAATCAATATACAATTGGCATTCGGAGAAGAATTCAACAAGCAAATTGAAGAAAAATACGGATTGGATTCGACGAATTTAGTGAACTCTAGTGAGAATTCTGGCGCTAGAGAATCGATTAAAACAAATGTCGCCTGAGCTAAATTCGAACGAAATGTTGAAATACATTTGGTTATGCTAAAATATGGGTTTAATTTCAAAAATGAATATCAATTCACGCCCTCCAAATATTAAGCAAAACTGGGTTTAGAAAATCGATGCCGTAAAATGACCGAATGGAGAAAGTGTCATCAATAAAACACGTGAATACCAAATGATGGCCATACTAAAGTTACTTTGAATTCATGCTTTGCTCAATCCGACTTGACCATGAACAAAACCTTGTAATTCTGTGTTCTGTGTATGCATGTATGTATGAATGTAATGTAAGTACTATGTAATGGTACTACGTAAGAGTATTTACATATTTGTCGAATGAATTACTCATTGATTAGCACAAGGTTGAAGTCCTAGGTCTTGAGTTTGTTTCTACAATGTTGTAGCTGGATGTTAATTTCTGGAATTCAATTTTTATATTTTGTATAATCAACATTGAATTGAATGTATAATTACATTGCTACATATTTGCGCGACAACGAGAATTTGTAAAGCTCAAACTGATGACCGTCGTCCTTGACTTCCATCATTCATAACTTACCCATATTACACGCAAGGCAATGATTATACAATGGATTACATAACTCGTAAGCAAAGTAAAAAAATTAAACTCCAGATGATAATTCTGAATGAGTTCCAGAAAATTCGAATTGCTGGCCAACAACTTAGCCATCAGCTCAGCCCAGCCCGAAAATTTGGGTAGTCGGGGGGAAGGGGACTAGAATGCTAGCACATCAGGCATTCGGTTCTTAATTGTTGAAATATTTTACATAGTTCCAGCAAAATTTTAAATGTTTCTTATAGTCGGGGATGAAGCCTCCAAAACGAGTAAAGCTAATTTTTCATTCGCTTAACGCTAAATATCAGCCTTTCGGCGCTTAATTTCCTTCGTAGAAAGTGAACAACAACGACGACCTGGTTATAGGAAGAACTAAGATCGGGCTCTTGTAAAGCATTACCATATAATTTATGCATCTGCAAAACAAAAATTATTTTAACTTTTCTGTGATGTGATCTCTTCAACCATGAACAACTTCTGGAACGGATTTTTAACAGTCTGATCTTTCTCAGATGATTATATAGCCTGTAGCCTGAGTCTTCGAAACTTCGTACTTCTAATTCAAATTCTTGGAAGATTTATTGAGATGGATGTAGATGAGTGAAGGTTTTAAAAGCAGCCTCTGATTTTAACATTGCAAGAAGATAAGTATACTCCGTCTTAGTATATGAAAAATGGAACTATTGTGTACAATTACGAACAGAAATATGCGTCTTATCTGCAATTCTCAAATTAGCTAAATATGGTGATGGTGCAAGAATTGTATAATGAAGGAACAATTGATGACCTACTAATTTGAGTAAGCTCAAATGGAATTATGTATATTGGCTAGCCAGTTTGTAAAATAGCTAGACACGCAAGTCATTTCATAAACTAGTCAATATCCCTTATTGACTCCACCCTCCACCATACGCATACAAAATTTACCAGCCGTAATTCTAATTATGATATGATATCGATTTACCCTGATGTTTCCTGCAGAGACTACCTTTGAGGTTTGAATGAGAAAACTTCTTAAAAACTTTTCGGTGATATTCAGTCAAAGCCAAACGGGATTCGACTGAAGACTGATTAAATTGTATAATCTAATCAAGTCCCTATTTCTATGTAATTGACATAATGCAGGAAAAAGACCATCTTACACGAATACAAGCGTCTCGGTCTCTCATCCCATCCCTCCCAATCTATGACGATTTACGAATTGGACTCGTAAGGGCGTTTTTTGCGTTAGCTTCCCAGCCCTAATATAAATATAAGAAAGGGTTCGTATCGATCGTAGCTCGTACTGCAAAATATTGACGAGTTACTTCTAAAGTCAGAAATGGATTAGAAATAAGTCCCTTGGGAACCACACCTGCCACAATTTAAAACCAGTAACGAAGTG
Source organism: Ceratophysella granulata (assembly GCA_034694905.1). Lineage (NCBI taxonomy): Eukaryota > Metazoa > Arthropoda > Collembola > Poduromorpha > Hypogastruridae > Ceratophysella > Ceratophysella granulata. The sequence continues at coordinate 5,336 of JAQFYU010000411.1, read as the reverse complement.
ATGGCAAAGCAGCAGAAGACGCTGTCCTCATTCCCTTGACCATTACGCGAGTCTACTGAAAAACTTAGTCCTACCCTTAATCTCGCTACTGACCATGCAGTTGAATTTCGTTCAAGCCTGCTGATTCAAAGAAATAGTTTGTAAAGATTTCTGGAACGAATGGCACAGGACGGCAGTGCAGAAAGCAACCATGGTCAAGTTAGCAGTCCGAGACCTTTCAATCGGCTCCCAAACAGTGTTCCGAATCCGGATCCAGTTGATAGGTCAAGGCCCAACGGAACAACGGACCCTAATTCGGGAGAAATAACGACCAGTAGCGAGGTACGTACTTAAATATTTTATGCGAGCGCTTTTAGAACTAAAGTTGCGCTTTAGCGGCAGTGAAGGTAGTTTATGACATTGTTTAAATTTTACTTGTGGAAGCCTGAATAAAGGGATGTATAAAAAAAAAAAAAAAAAAAAGTTTATGACAATATGGGTGAAAACTGGTGCAAACAATGAGGACTGTGTATTTCGAAATATTTTAAAATATTATTGTACTTCTTCCACTACGTTTCAGAGATCAAAAACTGTTTTCTTGTGATTAATTTATCTATATGAAGAGATTGCTGAGGCTCATCCTTCCGAATACCAGGGTTCTGATGTCATAGCTCTAATCAGAGATTAACCCAGCTGTGTAGTCAACCCTGAGCCTTGACATACAGATTCAGCGCGCGCGCGAGCAGCGCTTCCAGCTATTTTTCCTTAAGACGAAATTCAACTGAGCAATTCTTTTATTGAATCCGCTTAGAGTTGCGCTACGCGCCGCTTTACGATTTCCGAAATACAGACTTCAATTCTTCATTTTGTTTTTACGTTTTCAAAGGTGACAACAATTGAGGTGGCTTCTGCACAGTCAATTAGCGGCGTTTTGCGCTACTGTAAACGAATTCTGTATTCCTACTTACGACTGTTGGGCGTAATGGGACTCAAACCATTCAATCGTGACTCCCCGGACTGTAGATTCGGGCCATTTATGAACAAATTCTACATATTTGTAGTGATGCTCATTCTGGCGTTTGGATATGCTCTCCAGTTCCTGACTTGCTTCCGGTAACAAGAATCAACTGTTTCCATTTGTTTATGAGTCAGTGGGAAAAATTAATATTCATTTGAATTATTTTTTGTTAATCCGTATAAATATGTTAGAAACAGAGTCCGAAAGCGGCCATTGCCCAAAGCGTTTCTCCACGGCTTGGAGTTGGAATATTACAGAAATAATTTTTAATCTTAACGAGACAGAAACCTAATTTGTACTTTGGTTAGGTTTCATTCGCTCATAAAAATTGTCAAGGACACTTTTGTTTCAGGATATCTAAAGACACGTGCGACGTCGTTCAAACTGTTTAAAATGGAAGGAACCTCGGTTCGAGTAGGACTGTTAACGTATCAAAACGGGCACTAGGTTTTGTCGGACTCTGGTCCTTACATATGCAAATTCATATATTTCCAGGCGTGACATTGGATTTGCTTATAAAAACGACACAACAATAGTAGAGTTGTCGAAGGGAGGGACAGATTCCTGGACACTTTGTCACGGGAATTCTGTTTACGTCCACCTTCCGAACCTGCTTCACTTTATCTCCTTTCTATACATGGTCTACTTATATCGGGACAACGAGCAGCTCGAAAATCTAATGGAACGGGTAACATTAAAAACAGAATGCAGTATCCAGTATCCATGAATAGCATCGACTGATATTTCTTTCATTTTATGCAGGTTTTCATACAAGCGGCCCATGCACAAACAAACTTCTTTTCGCAGAAGAAACTGGTAAGGAATCTCCAGTTTCTGGTGGTACTCAGTGTGACTTGGCTGGTGCTTTCCTGTGCATGTCAACTACTTCAAAATATTTCCCATATTGACAACATCAAAATCAACTATTGGCCTGATATCGCGTAAGGAATCAGATTCACTATTCATGTTTTGCTATAGAGTCATTGAAAATTGACAAATTCCTTAATCGAAGGGTTTTGTGGATTTACCTGCAGGGAAGACGTCAAGAGGGCACTTGTGGTCTTCATGGCTTTCTCCACAGCTTGGCAAGATGCGATTCAAGTGACCGTGATCGTCAGTTATTGCGTTCATTGCTACTTAATGGCGACATATTTAAACTTACTCCGAGTGAGGGTTCAACTGGGTGGACTTCCACTACGGGAATGCATCAAGGTAGTATTCATCCCTTTTTATTTGTGAACATGACTCTAAATACTTGGAATGATTTTGAGCATCCCGTCGTTGACTGCAAATCATTTGGTTCGGGTTAAGGACAGGACTGGGTCTTGGGTTTTTGTGCTACCCGGTAGCAGAAGGGTAGCAGGGTAGCAAATAAGGCCTAGGTAGCAGGGGTAGCAGGTAGCAAGGGTAGCAAAGAGCCCTCTATACTGTATATAGCATAACATAGCTTGCCTTGCTATACATAGTTGCTATAGTTGCTACCCTGCTACCCTGGGTTGCTACCCTAAAAACCCAGGGTAGCAGATTTTTGGGCTGCTACCCAGGGTAGCACCCACTCCTGGTTAAGGATGGGATGGTCAACTTGTTCTGAGCGATTCTGCCCAGTCGTCTGTAGTTTGCAGACGGCGAATGGTAATGAATGCATTTAGTCATCGCTGTGTATTTGTACACTAGGAAGTTGGAGAACTAGGCAAACTACTGAATTACGTGAACGATGACCTGTCCAAAGGTCTGGTTCCACTTCTCCTGTGCAACGGAGCATTCTCAATTTCTGGAGTCATTTTCCTGAGCGGAAATCATCGCGATCTCGAAACCCATAACGTGTATATTTGGGACACAATTGCCGTAGGTTTTACCACGACCCTCTGGATAATTATATTTCTCTTTCCGCTAACACAGGTGAGCTCAGTTCCAAACTCATAGTCGTATTTCTAATATTATAAATATATTCGTTGTACGTAATTCTTAACTGTATCAAATGTTTCAGGCAGCCAAATTGGCAACGGCATGCTCGAAGTTTCGAACTCTGGGGAACTTGGTCAGTATGCGACCGTTTGGTTACCAAAATCATCTCCAATCTGATTTGGACTCATTTTTAATATTTGTGTCTACTTTGAGGATGCGAGTATACATATGTCGTATACCTGTTTCCACCTGCATACTTGCCAGCATAACTGCTGCTGCTACGCTTGGACTCATGACATGGGGTTTAATTATGCTTTAAAAGACTTCATTTATTCAGACATTTAATATGTGAACACCATGTTCAAAATTCAAATATATATTCTCTGCAGTTTCTATTAATTGAGTATAAAAGAACACCAAACTAGACAACAGAAGCTGCAATTTGGTTTAAGATTGAGTATACGAGGGGCAATACAATTCTATAAATATTTAAGCATCTTCTTTCACGTCAGCTTCACATTATGGAAAATTAGTACTCCACTCCGAAATATTATAACATGGCGGGTAGCTTTTCACAAAGAAAAAAATTGGGTGTTACAGAAAGGAAATTGTGTTTACTTGATTGGCAGGGAAAGAGAGAGAACTGCGCTACTACTACTTAATGAGATGAGTTTTAAATTCCTTTCCTACATTCCTTTTGGGAAAGATAGAAAAACGATAATCGTGACAAATGTAAAATTGACCAGTTCCACAGTCCGACGTTTCTTCGAGCCCGCTGGTGGCTTTGAATAATGAAATTCTCCTTCTGAAACAGCTCCTATCAGGGTGGTTCGCGGATAGTTTTCCTTGAAAAAGACAAGTTCTGACGGAGTTAGATCGGCGTTATTAGGACTACGCCCGGAACATGAAAAGACAAAGGCTAGGCTCCCTTCTTCCTCCATGCCCTTGGCTTTGAACTAACCATGAAAATAAAACCATGAACAGAGTAAGCAGGTGAAACAACACGTTTAGAGGAACACTAATACGAATAGTGTACTGTCCTTACTTCGAGCATTTGTTCTTTATTAACGTCGGACAGACCAGATCCCTTTAGGCGAATCGATGCGACTTCCAATCTGTCAGTTCCAGAGAAAACCAGTCCTGAAGCCAGAAGAACTTCGTCAGGGGTACACGTCGCACCTGAGCTCAGAACTAGACCTCCTCCTAATTCCGCTTCAGGGTGGGACCTTCAACGGTCAATCAAATCAGTGAATAGTCTCAATTACAAAAGTAGCTCCAACATATCTATATCAGCTATATCTATACTACGTATATAGCATTCCTTTATTCAGGGTTCCAAGTGATAAAAATTTACAAAAAAAGTAGTTCAAATTGATGGAGAAAATAATGAGCTAATACAACATTGAACTCATACCTTATAAAGCCGGTCAGGAAGTCTTTAAGGACTTTGGGTTTACGGTCCACTTTTGTTTGAATAGCGAAAACTATTAACCCCTTAGTGGTTCCCTCGTCTTGAAAATTGGCTAACTCGTGCCATTCAGCATCCTACATAAAACAGTTAAAGCACATTTCAGTAGCCTCCGTAATTTCTGCAAATATTTGATATAATTTATTGATATTATTTGATCTCAAAGTCCAAGTTTCTTTCGCGCTTCGAGTAATTGCCCACATGGAGCCTTGTTGTGGTATGCAGTGTTGCATTTTAGATTTTATATTATCGGTAGATACAATATTTCTTTAGGCTAGCTGCTAGCTTCCGAAATTGGATAAATAGTAGTATTTACTTGTAATTCTTAAGATTAGTCTACCTACCTCTCTTCCTGAATATTTAATCGAAAACTGATGGACCTTTACACCACTCCTCCTTGGAATCACAAGGCCAGCCATGAACGCAAAATTAAAATTCCTCTGAAGATCTCCGACAATTGTAACAGTTGTTGAGTTGGGCTGGCCGTAGATTATCCCGTGTTTAGCAAACGCGGCTAGGGTTGAAATTTCGTATCCAATGGCCGAAGTTAAGATCTACAAATTGAAAGTAGAACAAACTGTTATAAAAAAATTATCTATCTCGAGGAAGGTGTAAGGTTAGTACTTTGTAGCCATCTATACAACTTACGTTAATTGAAGTCTCATCTCCTCTTCCACTCCCTTGATAAAAATATTCAGACAGAACATATAGAAAAATTGCTTTATGTAAAGCGCCACCCACACTGCAGTCGATCGACAGAATATCTGTCGACCGAAAGAAAAAAGGCAGGCCACACCGGCTGCGAAAGTTGTCGAACGACAAATTTCAACTCAAGCTTTTTTGTCGTACGACAAATTGTCGGACGACAGAAAATCTTTAGACAGGCCATACTGCCGAAACTTATCGACCGACAGTTTATCGTACGACAAAGTCTACCGAAAGTCTGTCGTCCGACAAACTCGCGCT